>JAJJHY010002256.1:427751-466465 GCA_021224005.1 Drosophila setifemur
GTTCAAACCAAAATAAAAAAATGTGATTTTTGAAAATATTCAGAAAAACCTTTTTATCATTTATATTTTTATAATATATTATAATAATAATGCTAATAATATTTAACCTTATATTTATTAAAATTAAGTAAATGTATTTACTAATTATGATTTTGGAGCCCTCTTCGTCCGAAATGCTCCTTTTTTTCTTTAGGCGGAAACAAATTTCAAGCTCTTATCAAAAAATGTTTTTCCTATCAATGCAAATCAATTTTTATTGAGATTATAAGGTTTTAAGCCCGAAACTAAAAAAAAGTTGACTATCAAAAGAGGAGCGAAGTCCAGTGACAAGGTGACGGTCGGTGATGGTGAAGCTATAACAAACTTATTTCTCCTATAATATAAAATTTCCAAAATTTCTTAAGTTTATAAATATAAACTGAATACACGTGAGCAACAAGAGTTTTATGGAAATTTTTAAAATTCAGTAATATGTTTTATAAAACCTTTAAAATATAACAAATACTAATTCCATTTTACTTCAAGAAATTAAATAAGCACGAATGACAATATCGAATAACAAACAGTGAAAAGGATATCATTCTTGATCAGCAACATCAGTCGATGTTAATAACGATGTTAATTAATCCTAACAGCAAAAGTTGTAGTTTTTGCAATGCCTCGACGCAAAAAGGGCAGATAGGATTATTTTTAAATAATGATAACTGTAACAAGAAAGGAAGGCTAGCTTCGGTACCCGAAGCTTAGAATAACCTTGCAGACCAGTTGCCCTTAAGCCGTTCAATCGTTTTTGTATGGCAGCTATAGGATATAGTAATCCGATTTTTGGTTTTTAATTTTCTAATGTCTATATAATGTCTATGAAAACAGTGTTTCTCAAAAAATAATTAATTGTCTTGAAAAACACCAGAGTTATGCTCAATGACCCATTTTCTCACGTCGTTCCTATGGCAGCTATAGGATATAGTGGTCCGATTTTGATAAAACTTTCAGGATATGTTAAAATAGTCACTAATAAGAGTCTCCTAAGAATAAATATAAAATATCTCTTAAAATGCCGAAGTTTTGGCACTTTTTCCCAATCGTTCCTATGGCAGCTATGTGATGTAGTGTTCCGATTCCGGCCGTTCCGACTTATATACTACCTGCAACAGATTGAAAGGTCGGTGCAAAGTTTCAGCCCGATAGCTTTAAAACTGAGAGACTAGTTAACATAGCAACAGACAGACAGACAGACAGACGGACGGACATGGCTAGATCGACTCGGCTGGTGATGCTGATCAAGAATATATATACTTCATAGGGTCGGAAATGTCTCCTTCAATGCGTTACAAACTTCTGGTCAAAATTATAATACCCTCTGCAAGGGTATAACAATTAAAATTTGTGTTCAAAAATTTGGCAATATTGCTTGGTTCTAATAAAACCATATCTAGAGGGTGAACCAGTGTGAGGCCTCAGTTAGAAGCTGAACGCATCTTTCCACAGATTGGGTATGACACGGATAGTCCTGCACTTGTAAGGATTTTTTTTCTAGCCATTATTTTAAGTTGATCAACGGGATTATGTTGAATACCTTGTGGTACTGTAACGGTATATATCCCAAATAATGACTTTCGTGAAATCCTCAGCAAGAAAATTTAGATTAGTTGACTTGAACTTCCTACGTTCATCTTTACAATCTGCTTCTTTGAATTAAATTTTTTTACCATTTCTAATTTGGTTATAAGCTAAATAAATCAACAAAAAAAATATTAATTGTACACCGTGTCTGGTCTGGGATTCGAACCTACGACTTTTGTACTTTCAGTCAGACTTCCTAACCATTGGACCACTTTATACTTTTAGAATCGAGTAGCTAATACAGTATAAATATATTGAACCCGCATATTCATACACATGTATATGAAGGTACACCCTTGCAGAGATTATTATAATTATGACCGAAAGTTTGGAACGCAGTAAAGGAGACATCTCCGAGCCTTTAAAGTATATATATTTTTGACCAGCGTTACCATCCGAGTCGATTTAGCCATGTCCGTCTGTCGGTTGCAAACTAGTCTATCAGTTTCAAAGCTATCGGGCTGAAATTTTGAACCAAAGTCCTATTTTTGTTGCAGGAACACTTCATCCCATAGCTGCCATAGGAACCCATATCTCTGGTGTTTTTTAAGATAATGACATTAAAGCCGGTATATCCAATATCTGTTATGCTAACGATGGATCGGTTAGAAGGTAACTGGTATGTAGGGGTATTCTAAGCTTGGGGCCCTTCTATCTTGTTTATTATTACGTAATTTTTGTAATATTATTTTTATATTAATTGTTCCAAAACACTGCAAGTTGATACATTGATTTTTTCAATAAGTGGCCTCTAAGAACTTACTGTGTGCCTCTAATATATTTGTACCGTATTTGCTATTGGCAAATTAATGTATTCGATAGTGCTAGTGTTAGAATGTCTGGCTTATAGCCTGACGGACTTTAACCATAGGGAATCTCGTCTGTAATGTTCTTGTTTTTCTTTCTTGATTCTCCTACTTTCCCTATTAAAAACAAGTAGGAACGTTACAGTCAAGTTTCCCGAATGTTACAGACCCCGTACAAATTTGGTTATAAGCTAAATAAAACAACAAGAAAAAAATTATACACCGTGTCTGGTCTGGGATTCGGACCCAAGATCTTCGCGCTTTCAGTCAAACGTCGTAACCATTCGACCACACAATACTTTCGAAATCGGCATCTAATACAGTGTAAATATATTGAAGGCGCACATTCATACATATGTATATGAAGGTAGTGGCAGCTGCAGCGTCACTTCCGAGATAAATCAACCACCGAACGCAAGCGATTTACCGTTTGTTTGAGCAAATAAACAGATTACTTGTGTTTAGCGCCTGTAAACTTTTGGTATTTATTGTGCGCTTTCTAATTAACCAATCTTAATGAAATTTTCAGGATCGGTAGAAATCTATGCTCCAATTGCATGTGTATTTTTAAAAAAAATTTAGCTTGAAAATTGTGCAGTGCAGGGCAGTGCAAAAATTCAAATGCAAATTGCGGGGGCGGTGGCCGTGGCCGTGGCGCCGACTTAAAAAAATTAACTTCAATTACGTCAGTATTAGGAGAATCTACACTGGTAATACGGTTCCTCTAGCTATAACATTTGCTGAGATCCGTGTGTTCATCCGGACGGACGGCCGGACAGACGCACATGGCTATATCGACTCAGCTCGTCATGATCAAGAATATGTATACTTTGTGGGGTCTGCCACGCCTCCTTCTGCTTGTTACATACATTTGCACAAAATTAATATACCCTTTACCGTTTGGGTACAGGGTCTAAAAAATAAATTCTTTTTTTTGCAGTCCAAAGTTATCCATTCATCTTACAATTGTTTGTGTATTATTTTGAATAACTTTAAATAACAACTCTATAACAAGTCGACCCAGAAGTATCACATTTTGTGCAAAAATGAGCGTTCTATCCAAATACGTTGATCGTATTGCGAAGACATGCGAACAGAATGGCTTCACAAAACATGCTTTTAGCTATGCTCTTGTAACTAGTGCTATAGTTGCACTCACCATTAAGGTTACCATTCCTTACATGAAAAGCACTCATTCACAATATGTTTCTCAAACTGAAATGGCAAAATCAAAGGTCATAAATGGGTCGCTTACACCAACTGAGCCAGATGGTTCCGACGATGATTTTAAACTTGCAGAAGCGGAAAAGCTGTTGGTTGCTCAGCAGCTAAAAAAGAAATCAGACAAACATTTGGTCGCTCCTGGATTAAACAAAGAGTTTTTAAAGCAACTTGTCATGTTGGTTAAGATAATGATTCCACAGACTTTGAGCTATGAAACGGGATTGTTAAGCGTACACACGTTTTGTTTGATTTCCCGAACTTTTCTGAGTATTTATGTAGCCGCATTGGAGGGAGCCCTGGTTAAATTTATTGTCAGAAAGGATGTAAAACAATTTGCATTTGTTTTGCTCAAATGGTTTGGAATCGCAATCCCTGCAACATTTATCAATTCAATGATACGATTCCTGGAAAGTAAACTCGCTCTGGCATTCCGGTAAATACATTTATTGAAATATTTTATGGCATTGAGTATATTTATTAATTAATATAGAACTCGTCTTGTGAGGCATTCATACCGGCTATATTTCAAGAATCAAAACTACTACAGGGTATCAAATTTAGATGGACGTATAGAAAATGCGGATCATAGGTAAGTTAAATAAATTGTATTATAAAATATAACATGTGATTGCTTGTATTTTACCAGTTTTAGTATTTAAATTTTATTTTTATTGGTATTGCGTTTAATGCTTCTTCTTTTTATACCGATTCCGATTTCGGCTGTTCTGACATATACTACCTGCAAAAGATTGAAGGGTCGGTGCAAAGTTTCAGACCGATAGCTTTAAAACTGAGAGACTAGGTTACATATTAACCGACAGACGGGCAGTCAGATAGACATTGCTAGATCGACTCGGCTGGTGATGCTGATCAAGAATATATATACTTTATAGGGTCGAAAATGTCTCCTTCACTGCGTTACAAACTTCTGTTCAAAATTATAATAATTTCTCTGTATCCTATATCTGTCATACAAACGATCGAAGAGTTTGAAGGTAACTAGTCTGCAAGGGTATTCTAAGCTTCGGACCCTGAAGCTAGCCTTCCGTTCTTGTTTTATTCTAATTCGTCGTTGAGTTCATATTACTTTCCTGTGTGGGGGGTAGCCTTCTTATAATTATTTTGATTGGTAATGGATATATGTATATGTTTAAAGGAACCGTATTATCAGTGCAGATTCTCCTAATATTTACGAAGATAAAGTCCACCGTCCCCTCAATTAGTATTTTTATGTTTTAACTGCACCGCGCGATTTTCAAGCTAGAGTATTCTGCTTTACCACAAGCAATTGGAGCAAAAATTTGTAGATATCTTTCAGTTTGGTTAATAGCTAAGTTTACAGCTAACAAAAAGCTATCTCTTTAGCTATCCCCGCTTGCGGTCGGGAGTTCGAATCCCCGCGACACCTTGCTAAACTTTTTTTTTTTTTTTTTTATTTATGCTAATTTTATTTTATTACATTTTTATTTTGTTACATTATTTCTATATTATTTGTTACAAGACTGCAAAATGAAGTTGTGCAAGTTGAGTTTTCTATAAAACGCCGCTAAGAACGCAATTTCTTCATATACATATATTGAATATATTTCTACTGTATTAGCTATTTGATTCAAAATATATTTGGTGGTGCTATAGTTAGGGCGTCTAGCTCATAAACAGGAGGTCCATGGTTCGATTCCAAGACTCGGTAGTTCTCTTTTGCATTCTTTATATACAACAAAATTGGTACAGGGTATAAAACAGTCGGGAAACTAGTCTGCAATGTTCTTATTGGTTTTATTCTAATTCGACTGAGTTCAAATTACGAAAAAAATTACATGTTTACAACTTTTGAAATAAATAACTTTGTTTACAGGCTTACCGAAGATATTTCTGTGTTTGCTAGTTCTGTTGCTCATTTGTATAGTAGTTTGACCAAGCCTTGCTTTGATTTAATGCTTATTGGAATGGCATTAATGCGATCATCCAGAAAAATGAAAGCCAACATTTTAACGGGTAATTTAATTTTTTACAAATATGTGAAATATATTACTGATGATTCTAATATGCAGGTCCAGCATTGTCAATTAGTGTAATTGCCCTAACAGCCCATATTTTACGAATTGTTTCACCAAAGTTTGGACAGTTGGTATCGGAAGAGGCCAACAGATATGGTTACCTAAGACACATACACTCCCGCATAATAACTAATGCCGAGGAAATTGCTTTTTACGGAGGCCATAAGGTAGGTTTTATTTATCCATCCATATATAAAACCTGATGCGTTAGACAACAATAAAAATATCGTAGTAAAACTAAAACACAACTAAATAACCGTAGTAGGGTCTCTATCAATAAAGTGATGTTATTTTAAAAATGTTATTAGCTTAGAGTTGTCAGTCAGTGCTTATTCCAAATACATTTTATTTATTTCTTTTTTTATACCTACAAAATTTAAATTATATCTATGAAATAAATTAGCCTAGCTCTTAAAATGTAACCCAATATAAGATGAAGTAATCTGATTTTAAATGAAACTCGACTGTTTTAGGTTCCATTAATTATTTTAATTTATTTTCTGATTTATGTTTAGGTGGAGATGCAGCAGCTACGACAGGCATACAATCGCCTAGTAAATCAAATGAATAATATTTTTAGCCAAAAACTTTGGTTTGTAATGCTGGAGCAATTTTTTATGAAATACGTTTGGTCCGGTACTGGAATGATTATGGTGTCCCTTCCAATTCTGACAGGCAGTGATGCGGAATCATCAATACTTCGGGACTCTGTTGTTAAGGAGTCGAATGTTAGTGAACGCACTCAATATTTAACTACAGCCAGGAATTTATTAATTTCAGCAGCGGACGCAATAGAGCGACTGATGTCTTCTTATAAGGAAATTGTTGCCCTCGCTGGCTACACTTACCGCGTGGCTGGTATGATGGATGTGTTTGAGGAAACCGCTCAGGGAGTTTATTGCAAAGCGACTATAGTAGAAAACGATCAGACGAATAACATTATTGAGTTCCGAAATGGCAAACCAATTGCAAAAGGCCGCATTCTTTATACAAATGATCCAGAAAATATGTCAATAACACTTAAAGAGGTGCCAGTGGTGACACCCAACTGTGATATAGTTGTACCAAACTTGACACTTTGCATAAAACCTGGTGTGCATTTATTAATTACTGGACCTAATGGATGCGGCAAGTCAAGTTTATTCCGAATATTGAGTGGTCTTTGGCCAATATACGCAGGAGAATTGCAAATTCCAAAGCCTGTAGAAAATGTGCCCTGCATGTTTTACATTCCGCAACGTCCATATATGTCAATAGGGAGCCTATGTGACCAAATAATATACCCGGATACGCGAGATGATATGAAACGAAAGCAAATAACTGAGAACGAACTGAAAAGCATTTTAAAAATGGTCAGCCTTGAGCACATCGCCCAACGGTAGGCAATATTTTATTAAATCGAAAAAATACTTTGATTATTTTATTATTATTTTCAGTGATAGCTTTGATGTAGTTCGAGACTGGAAAGATATATTATCTGGAGGCGAAAAGCAACGAATGGCGGTAGCGCGACTTTTCTACCATAAGTACGATGTAAAATAATGGCAAAAAGTCGTGATCTGATTAATTTTTTTTTGTTTAAGACCGCGTTATGCCCTTCTTGATGAATGTACAAGCGCAGTATCTATAGACGTCGAGAGCTCAATTTATAAAATTGCCAAAAGTATGGGAATTACTTTATTAACCATTACACATAGGCCCACTCTGTGGTAAGATTAAAAAAACAATATTATAAAATACATAATTTTGAGCAAATAATTTAACAACTAGGAAATATCACACCCATATTCTGGAGTTCGACGGCTTGGGAAGTTGGCAATTCAGGAAAATGGATGAAAACGAGCAACAAAAAGAACAGTTCCTTCATTGACTTTACAAAATTGTATATTGTTATACATTAAGTTAAATAATACAGTTAATAGACAATACTAAAAGAAAATATACTGTTGCGCTCAGAAAAAAAGCGAGTAGTAAGACTAGTTGCGAGGCTCTAGGCATAATTTTAAATGGACGCTTTTTTTAAACAGAAATTTAAAATTTTTTTAATTGATCAATGAAGTGATATTGAAAAAATTGGTATGTCCACAATTGGCGCACAATCAAAGTCGGTTATGTGTGAACACATATTTTGTAAATTTGTCGCAAATATTTGTGATTTTTAGCAGCTTGCAGTGTATATTAAACTAGCATATACTTAAAAGTCAGTAAAGGTTTTGTATAATTGTGCCGTGTGTTTTTTAGATTTCGTGGAATAGAACTTTTCTATGGTACTTTTAAATTGAGATATTAACAAATATATTTATAATAAGGATCTATTTATAAGCTTAGACCAAATTATACATCTTTGGGGAAAAATGAATTTATAGCAAATCGGCTAGATCGATTATATGTATGGCAGCTATGTATATGCTAAAATTACCTTATTGATTTTAATAGCTGGGTACCGTAAACATTTCGAAACACTATCGCTGGTTATTGTAAATCCGGAAACACGTAAACTAAGTTTTATATATAGTTGCAGTTTAACAGCTTGTCAACATATTTAAAAGTTAACTTAAAAATCGATCAATTACTTGAAATGATCTTTCGATCTTTCTGTAACTTTTGAAATAGTTTTTTTTTTCATTTTCTTAGTATTCTGTAGACAAAGGTTTTTTTTCAGTTGTATACAAAACCCCGATGAAAATATCCCCATCTGTTATAAATATATTCTGAATATAGAAAATGCAACAGCATTTGCAGGAAGTCACGCGAGTCAACTACAAAGGGGCGTCCACAGGCAGCCGAACGGAGATAAACTGAGCTGAGTTTATAAGCTCTCAGCTGTTGAGCTAAAGTTTGTATGTCAGAAAGCAGACATTAAATGAACTAATAAATTGGAGCTGTAATTATTAGTGAATGATATTAATTTTTGTATTCTCATTAGGTGGTAATGAAAATTTTAGTTATTAAAACATTCACAGTACATGTAAAAAGTCTATTACTAAGAATAGGGAATAGTAAATTAAAAAGTCAGCACGGGAGCAGCTGAAACAAGAAAGAAAGGCTAGCTTCGGTACCCGAAGCTTAGAACACCCTTGCAGACCAGTTGCCTTAAAACTGTGCGATCAATTGTATGGCAGTTATATTAGGATATAGTGATCCGATTTTTGGTTTTTAATTTTCTAAAATGGCTTTAATGTCTATGAAAACTGTATTTCTCAAGAATGAATTAATTGTCTTGAAAAACACCAGAGTTATGCTCATCGACCCATTTTCTCCCATCGTTCCTAGGCAGCTATAGGATATAGTAGTCCGATTTTGATGAAACTTTCAGGGTACGTTAAAATAGTCATTAAAAATAGATTTCTAAATAATGAATTGGTTATCTTAAAAAATGTCGAATTTATGGCACTTTTTCCAATCGTTCCTTTGGCAGCTATGCGATGTAGTGTTCCGATTCCGGCCGTTCCGACTTATATACTACCTGCAACAGATTGAAGGATTGGTGCAAAGTTTCAGCCCGATAGCTTTAAAACTGAGAGACTAGTTTACATAGCAACAGACAGTCGGACAGACAGACAGGCGGACAGACACACGGACAGACAGACGGACATGGTTAGATCGACTCGGCTATTGATGCTGATTAAGAATATATATACTTTATAGGGTCGGAAATGTCTCCTTCACTGCGTTACAAACTTCTGGTCAAAATTATAATATCCTCTGCAAGGGTATAAAAATCAAGCATGTTTGATCCATCGAATAAGCAAAGCTTATTTCAGCTCTGCCCAGCAAAGCTCTGCTCAGTTGTGAATAATTTTGCGAGCTTATTAATAGGTCTGCTTAGTTAACTGTGTTCACGCTTCCTTACAGCGCGTTAGCTCTGGCTGAGCCGAGCAAGAAATACCTTTTTAACAAACACTTGATTTAATATGAAAAACATATATTTAAGACATGATGCACAACTCAGGGGGTTTTAAATATCTTTAATTAATTTTTTAAGCATTGCCGATTAATATTGGTTTAAAATCTATTTAAAATTTAAAAAAAAATCGAAAAGCTGCCTTAACGCTCAACGCTCAAGCTGTTTTAGAGAAATTTGTCTACTTGGGTCCCCAAAGTTATCCGTCTCTTCTTAATTATTTTGAATTGGATTTTTTTATTCTACAGGGATATATTAAAATAGTGCACATGTACGTAAAACAAAAAAGGTATCTTCGGAGACCCCCGATAGTTTCATGGTCAAGATGACCAGTACTGCAAAATGTTAGTGAATTTTGTTGTGCAGTTGTATTTATTAAATTGTGATAAATCAAAGCTAAATTTATAACGCTTGACTTAGAGTTTATTTTTATTTTTAATACTACCGTTTCTTTTTATGAGACTTATTTATTTTTCGACGTCTTAAAATCATGTCATAGAGGGCGTCCAAGCCTTCTTGAAGACCTTCGCCAGTTATAGCGCAGGTTGGCTGTATATACCATCCTTTTAAGTGCACCGTGTTGGAAACGGCACCAATGTATTTTTTGTTTCGTAACGTATTATTAGAGTCAGGATTAATGTTTTGGTCCATTCTGGATAAATCTTTGTTTGAATGTGGATATAAATATTCTGGCATCGTGGTCCCACTAAGCGAAGTGTTTTTATCTACAGTTTGAGCCAGAACAGGATTTATGTGTACCATGGGTTTATGTAACTGACTTCTGTTGTTTTCAGTTGATAAAAAACCCTCTTTATTGCATTGATTTGAGACGCTGCAACCGATTATGCTGCTTGTTGAAGTGCTAGAACGATGAAATGATACATTCGGCACCATATTACGAAGTTCGTTTAGTCCTAAAAGTTTTTCTAGTTCTTTGGCACTGCATGCATTTGGAAGATCCTGTTTATTTGCTAATATCAGCACAGGAACACCCTAGGAATACAAAAATATACAATAAATTGTTTTTTTTTTTAAATTAAAATAAAACAACAAATGTTATCAATTTGCACATCATGTGCATTTAAAACGTCTGGGCATATTATAATACCCACTGCAAGGTTAAATCCTTGATCGGAATCGGCATCGAACGGATATATATACATATACATAATTTCAACGGCCTAAACAGTCTTTAAATTCAAATGGATATAGTATTCCGAATTTTTGTTTTTGGCTATATAGTTATACTTTCTAAGAATAAATAAATTGTTATGAAAAACACCAGAACCATTTTTTTCCATCGTTCCTATGGCAGCAAATGGATATAAGGGTCCGATTTTAATGGACAGTATGTTTAAAAATCGTCTTTTTATACCCTTACAGTAGGTATTAAATTTTGACCAGAAGTTTGTAACGCAATGAAGGAGACGTCTCCAACCCTATAAAGTATATAAATTCCTGTTCAGCATCTCCAGCCAAGTAGATGTCTCCTTCACTGCGTTGTAAACTTCTGGTCAAAATTATAATACCCTCTGCAAGAGTATAACTGAGCTATAATCAATGCCCCATTATTCCCATCCTCCCTATGGCAGCTATAAGTTTTAAATTTTACTTTCAGGATCTGTCAAAGTTCGAAGTTCAGTTACTTTTCCCAATCGTACCTATGGCAGCTATGTGATATAGTATTTCGATTTTGACGGTTCCGTCTTAAATACTATCGCCAACAAAAATAAGCCTCTGGGTACAGCCCGATAGTTTTAAAACTGAGACTACTTTATCTAGCAACCGAAAGACGAATGGACAGACATGGCTAGATTGGCTTGACTGGTGATGCTGATGAGGAATATATATTATATATAATATATACTACAATTAGTAAGATCTTACCAAAGACCAAAAGTTTGCAACACGGTTAAAAAGATCGACCCCATAAAGTATATATATTCTTGATCAGCATCATCAGCCAAGTCGATCTAGCCATATCCGTCTGTCAGTATCTATGCAAATTAGTCTCTCAGTTTTAAAGCTATCGGGATAAAACTTTGCACCAACTGTTGCAGGTAGTATTTAAGTCGGAACGGCAGGAATTGGAACATTACATAACATATCTGCTAGAGGAACGCCATTTTTAAAGATAATCGATTGATTCTTTATCTGATTCTCTACCCTAAAAATTTTATCAAAATCATACTATTATATCCTATAGCTGCCATAGGAACAATGGGGGAAAATGGGTCATTAACCATATTATTAATAATATTATTAATTCCCTCTTGGACAATATACTTCATATACATTAAAGCCAACTAGTCTGCAAGGGTATTCTAAGCTTAGGTCCCGGAGATAGCCTTCCTTTCGTTCGGTATTTTGACTTTTTCTCATCATTATCCACCTAAGTTATAGTGGGCTGATTTTTATGTAATAATTACTATAGTGGTCTAATATTTATGTTACTTGGAAGGGTCAAGGTAGATATTAAAGCCATTTATAAGGGTAAATTATTTATTTTTTTATATAATGAAGTGTAGTTTTTTTAATCGTTCCTATAATTAGTTGATTTGAATTAGATTTCTTATTGCGGTCGCTGAGACCTTAATACTACCAATAACAGAAAGAATTGGTGTGAAGTTATACGGTTATACGGCAGCTAGACGTACCAGTTGAGCGACAGACGAATGGCTAGGATCGACTCGGCTTGATCACGAATATACATATACTTCATAGGGTTGGATATGACTAGTTCAGTTGCGTTTTAAACTTCAGGATACCATGTCTACACAGTGGCTTACCTGATTGTCTGGACATTTTGCAGTGCGCATTAATTCCATTTTTGCCTCTTCCATACGTTCAGAGTCGACCGAATCAATAACAAACAAAATTCCATCAGTGCATCTAAAAGTCAATAAGCAAACTTCGAAACCCAGTTTTATGGCTAATTTATGTGACAAATATACCGCGTATAACTTCGCCAAAGTGGTCTAAGTTTTTCTTGTCCTCCCACATCCCAAACCAGAAAATGGACTCCTTTTGCTTTGCCAATAGTGCCATGAACCTTAAAATAATAAAATTCTGTGTCAGATATGCATTGTCAATATATTGTCATAAAAAGTACCTTTTCACAATTAAATCCAATAGTTGGTACTGTGTTCAAATATTGGTCAAACTTGAGTCTGTATAGTGCTGTTGTTTTCCCCGCAGAATCTAGGCCTAACATAACTACATGTAGGGTTCCCTTAAATCAAATTTTTTTTTACAGTTTTAAAGATTAATAGAAATTTATATTAAAAAAAACGTAATTACCTGTGAGGGCAAAGAATCCAACAAATTTCCATTCTTCACCAATGGTTTAACCATTGTGGCCCCCATCTTATAAAAAATATTATTTTCACATTACTTATGGTGATACATTTTTTCACTAGTGCGATACCGATAGAAGCTGGTAAAGTACACGATGTTTTATTGAAAATATTTGGGGTATTATCAAACATTGTTAGACGCAAATTTCATACAAGCAACGGCTACGATATGAGTATGTATATATCGCATTCATTTGAATAATTAAGAAAAAAAATTATTTCCATCAGCTATCATTCGATTGCTTTTCTTATTCTGCTTATTATTTTTTAAGTTGACTTTTGTTTTATAATCTTTCCTATAACTATTTAATATATATTTTCAACGTTATGTCAAATTTAGACCATAGTCAAACTAAAATGTATTCGCACATTCCTCCTTGCTAAGTTAAAAAGATCATAATTTGTAATAATAATTTTTTTAATTTTAATGACAACAAAAACCTTAAGTTTTTGTTAAACATAAAAAAACTTGACAAACAACGAAAATTATTTGATAAGTTTATACTTTTGTTTTAATGGAACATTTTTTTCTTTAACATATAGCATATTAGCCTTACTTTTTGTTTAAAATCGTCGCCGAATACTTTTTACCAGATTGTTGATTTGGTTACAATAATGTCCCACACGCACTTTAATCCCAATTTAAATTTGGGCAAACCTTAAAAACCTCTTAGCAAACCTTAATTTTCCCAAAATGAATCTTTATTAATATGTCAACTCATAGCGTATTTTCAGCTAGTTTTAACAATGTCGACTTTGATCCCCAATTTTCGTCTGAAGAAAAATTAAAAGAATCGATAGGAGCATCAATGATTTGCCATCACTAACTTTCGCGTGTTTGGAAATAAACATAGATACACATATTAAAAGAATTGTATTCGATATTTTAAACTTTATTTAGTAAATGTAGTTATTGAATACGGGCTTCCATTTGGATTTTATATGATTCTGCGGATCTATTAAATTATTAAGTTTTCCATGCTTTTTTGCAATAAAAAGCTGCAAGCTCCTGCCATATTTCAGACAGAAATGGAGACATTTGATGTGTCAGACAGAAGCAGGTATGTACAAATAATTGTAACTTACTAAATACGCATTGACATAATAAATGCCGTTTAATAAAACGGCATTATAATACATTTTTATAGCTGGTACTTTGGTTCCATGTCCCGACAAGATGCTACCGAGGTATTGATGAATGAACGTGAAAGGGGAGTTTTTCTAGTCCGTGACAGTAACTCTATAGCTGGGGATTATGTACTCTGCGTAAGGTACGTTAAGTATGTAAATAAATAAGTACATACCGTTTTTACATATGCATACATCGACCTATTTTTACTTAATTTTATTTAGAGAAGATACAAAAGTCAGCAACTATATCATTAACAAAGTACAACAACAAGATCAAATAGTTTATCGCATCGGAGATCAATCGTTCGATAATCTTCCTAAACTGTTGACATTTTATACTCTTCATTATTTGGACACCACCCCTCTAAGGCGGCCTGCACCAAAAAAAGTGGAAAAAGTAATAGGGAAATTCGATTTTGTTGGCAACGTGAGCATTTACCAATTTTATTGTTAAACGTTACCTGATTTATTTGTCACATTATTTCAAGGACCAAGACGACTTGCCTTTTCAAAGAGGTGAAGTTCTAACAGTGGTAAGAAAAGATGAAGAACATTGGTGGACAGCACGAAATTCTACTGGGCAAGTTGGGCAAATACCGGTTCCCTATGTACAAGCGGTATGACCGAATATAAAATAATATGTAATTACTTAATGACACTTTATGGTAGCATGGTGACTTTTCGGATGAGGATGCATTTGAAAACCAAGGACCTGGCAGTAGTATTGGGCGTTTGAATATTTCATCAGAACCTGCGTCAGTATCTTGCAATCGAGCGTTAAAAAAAACAGACTTAAACGTAAGTTCAATGCAAGAATCAAAGAATACACATTTATATTGAAAGAATAATTATTTAGCGTAAACTACCTGCATTTGCCCGAGTGAAACAGTCGAGGGTGCCAAACGCTTACGATAAGACTGCAATGAAATTGGATATAGGTGATATTATTAAAGTCACAAAAACTAATATCAATGGCCAATGGGAGGGGGAACTGAATGGACGAAAGGGTCACTTTCCATTTACGCACGTTGAATTTGTCGAAGATTGTGATTTAGGCAATAACTCTGGAGAAACTCGTTTGAATGGAGGCATCGAATCTGTGGCACAATAAGCATGTTTCAATTCAATTTGTATTTAAAGTTTAATGTATCAAATATTAACATTAAGTGGAGAGTTCCAATTGTTAATATATTCAAAATACTATATAACCAATTATAAAAAGAATGTATTAGGAAAATATACGGATAAAACGTGCTCCGGATTATAATTTTTCCCAGAACTTAAAATTTTGTGAACGAGAAATATTCGACCTTATTAAATATATTATTGAACAGCATTGATAAGCATCAGAATCGGTTTATCCAGGAGCTGATTACCTAAATCTCATTTTCAAAAAGATCGATAACATCATGAAGTCCAGAAAATATTTGGAAGAGGCTTAAATGTTATTAGCTAATTGTAAATTTCAGCTTTGCGGCTAGTCGTTGCAAAAAGTGACTTCATTACTTATTCGTTAAACAGGTAAGACACTAAGATGAATATAAAAGTATTCAATCTGACATGGTGGAGGCCATCTCAAAGAACGAAATAATTGATTTTATCTGAGTGTCAGAATATGGCGTATAGTTAATGTATGAATGATGGTTTTAGCAAGGAAGGATGGAGGGATCACTTTTTAAGTATGCTGTCTGGCATGTTTCAAACATTAAATTCGTATAAGATGACTCACTAACCGAAATTAAATAAGATTATATAGAGCCAAGCAATAACAAAATTAAATACGTAATACAGCTACTTAAGGTGAATAAAGGACCAGGATGTGACAAGCTCCTTAGATATACTGGCGATACTGACATCACTGGTCGAACCAAGCATAATGTATCCCCGCTTTTTAGAGCAATCGAGAAGGAATTGGCTGTATTTATCGTATCAGGTGGCACGACAATGCTGATGTAGTTACTGCAATGAAAAGGCACTTACGGAAGGAAAAACTCCAGATCCAAACAACGGAATAGAAGAAACAAGTGCGCACGTTACAGTCGAGTTTACCGACTGTTACAAACCCTGTACAAATTTGGTTAGAAGCAAAATAAATCAAAACAAAAAAAAAAAAAATTTTCTCCGAGTCCGGTCTGGGATTCGAACCCAAGATATTCACGCTTTCAATCAAACGGCGTAACCATTCGACCACACAAACTTTTTGGACCTGCAGCTAATACAGTATAAATATATTGGAGGCACACATTCATACACATGTATATGAAGGTAGTGGCAGCTGCAGCTGCAGCGGCACTTCCAAGAAAAATCAACCACCGAACGCAAGCGATTTACCGTTTGTTTGAGCAAATAAACAGATTATTTGTGTTTAGCGCCTGTAAACTTTGGGTATTTATTGTGCGCTTTCTAATTAACCAATCTTAATGAAATTTTCAGGATCGGTAGAAATCTATGCTCCAATTGCATGTGTATTTAAAAAAAAATTTTAGCTTGAAAATTGTGCAGTGCACATGGCGCCGATTTAAAAAAATAAACTCTAATTGCGTCAGTATTAGGAGAATCTACACTGGTAATACGGTTTCTCTAGCTTTTACAGTTGCTGAGATCCGTGTGTTCATCCGGACGGACAGACGGACATGGCTATATCGACTCAGCTCGTCATGCTGATCAAGAATATATATAATTTTAAGAATAAAAAGAGCACCAAGCATGTCCCCGTCGAATTATGTATGTCACTATATCATAATGAATTCTAACCAAAAATTCTATAATTATATATGTTTATTGTCCTGTTACCATGTGCCAAGGTTTGTTCAACTCGCTTTAAGTCTTATGATATAATGTGAAAGGTTAATAAAACTCGGTAACATTCCGTTCCATTGTTTAGCAAAATTGTCGGTAGATTCAATCAAATGAAGTGTTTAATCTGATACTATGTTTTATATAAACAAGAAAGGAAGGCTAGCTTCGGTACCCGAAGCTTAGAATACCCTTGCAGACCAGTTGCCTTAAACTGTTCGATCGTTTGTATGGCAGCTAAATGATATAGTGATCCGACTGTTGGTTTTTGATTTTCTAAAAGGGATTTAATTTCTATGAATTCTCAAAAATGAATTAATTGTCTTGAAAAACACCTGTTATGCTCAATGACCCATTTTCTCACATCGTTCCTATGGCAGATATTGGATATAGTGGTTTGATTTTGATGAAACTTTTAGGATATGTCAAAATAGTCATTAATAGGAGTTTTCTAAGAAATAAATAAAATATCTTAAAAAATGGCGAAATTTTGGCATTTTTTCCCAATCGTTCCTATGGCAGCTATGTGATGTCGTGTTCCGATTCCGGCCGTTCCGACTTATACACTACCTGCAATAGATTGAAGGGTCGGTACAAAGTTTCAGCCCGATAGCTTTAAAACTGAGAGACTAGTTTACATAGCAACCGACAGACGGACAGACAGACAGACGGACATGGCTAGATCGACTCGGCTGGTGATGCTGATCAAGAATATACGAGTATATACTTTATAGGGTCGGAGACGTCTCCATCACTGCGTTACAAACTTCTGGTCAAAATTATAATACCCTCTTCAAGGGTATAAAAAGCATGCTTAAACAAACAATTTAGATTTTTTAAAGTATGTAAAAAGCCTTAAAAAATATAACCTAAAATATGAAACTAAAAAGCTTGTTTTAACATTGGAAATCGTGTGCTTACATTGAAAGCAGCCAACGCATTAAATTAAAAGCTTCAAGCTCTATAAAATGTGGAAATGGCAACTATTTTAAAAGCTGTTATTCGTTAAAAGTTGGTTAAACATATGAATAGAAGTGTTGTAATTGTTCCAACCATTTTCTAAAACTTTAACATTTTTCATTGCAAGCTAACAATAAGTTATGATGCACTTAATGGTGATAAACAGTTTCCAAATAATTGCTCAATTACTTGTTCTTGTACATGGAAATTTTATCATTAAACCAGTTCCTCAAAGACTTGAAGGCAATGAATACACGCAGTCAAATTCTCGAAGTGAAAGTCAAATTGAAATTGTTAATGAATGGAAATACTTAGACTTTGAATACCCAACGTTTGTCGCACGTCAAAATGCAATTAAAAATGGGTAACACAAATAAAATAAATTAATAATGTATAATTTAAAAAATATCTATATGTTTTAATTAACACACTTTTATAAATCTGTTGGTGGGACGTGAATATGAAGATCCGTTGTACCAATTTAATTATTAATAAAGTTTTTTTTTAAAAGTCGTTGATCTAAGAATCTCCACTGTTTAATTAAAAGGAGAATTTTTTCCATAATGCCTAGATCTACATATGTACATAGGTGTATAAAATGTGTTATTTGCTGCATTTTTGTCTAGATGCGTTTTGTTACTATAAATACATACACATATATTTACAGGATTTATTTTTTTTTTTAGATCCGCGAATATATATTTTGTTAATATTGATTTTTCTTGTTCCAATTAACAATCTTCTGAAGTTCCTTCGCCAAAAAAAGTCTGGCGGTGGGCAAAATAACTATGGTTAAAATTATACGAAATCACATAACTTTTTGATTTACTTTCAAGATAGATAAATACAGAGGAATGGCAAAATGTGGATTTTTTTCAAAAAAAAGTTTTTTTTTTACATAATTATTATTTAAGTGGCTTGAAATAATCAAAATTGTTTGTCAAAAATCGTATTCCTTCGTTCGTTATTTAAGGAATGTAAAAAAATTATGTGTAATTATCAAAGCCAATCGTCCAGCCATTTCGGAACAATTATGCTCACCGACTCTGAAAACACGTTTAGAGAAAAACCCGAGTACTATAAAACCTCCGATGTAAAAAATGAATTAGTCAGACTCCATTATTTACCTCCTTTGCGAAAGCCCCGCAGTACCGAGGGCATGATTTAAACATGAAGTAGACCCATCTCCGCGTAACTCGCTGTTAATCTTTACAAGAGGTCTAGAATGCCTCGAGAATTAATAAATTAATTATGTCGAAAGCAATTCAATTATGATTTTTTTTATTGTTTCTATGGCAGCTATGAAATATAGTGAACCATTTCAAATTAGTCTTTTAGTGGTGATCAGAGAATTCAAATATAAAAATAAATCAATTTAACTTAAAAGATTTTGTGATCCGTTTTTTAGGTGACTGGCATTGTCATTAAAATGTAATTTCTAAAAAAAGTAATCCATTAACTTAAAACAAATATAAACAAGTAAGAACGTTACATTCGAGTTTCCCAACTGTTAAAGACCCTGTACAAATTTGGCTATAAGCTAAATAAATCAAAACCAAAAAAAAAACAAGAAAAGAAGCCTAGCTTCGGTACCCGAAGCATAGAATACCCTTGCAGACCAGTTGCACTCAATCCGTTCGATCGTTTGTATGGCAGCTATAGCTTTAATGTCTATGAAAACTGTATTTCCCAAGAATGAATTGATTGTCTTGAAAAACTCCAGAGTTATGCTCAATGACCCATTTTCTCCCATCGTTCCTACGGCAGCTATAGGATATAGTGTTCCGATTTTGATAAAACTTTCAGGATATGTTAAAATAGTCATTAATACAAGTTTCCTTATAAATATATAAAATATCTGTTAAGATGGCGAATTTATGGCACTTTTACCCAATCGTTTCTATGGCAGCTAAACTATGTGATTAAATGTTCCAATTCCGGCCGTTCCGACTTATATACTACCTGCAACAGATTGAAGGGTCGGTGCAAAGTTTTAGTCCGATATCTTGACAACTGAGAGACTAGTTTACATAGCAACCGACAGACGGACAGACAGACGGACAGACAGACAGACAGACGGACAGGCGGACATGGCTAGATCGACTCGGCTGGTGATGCTGATCAAGAATATATATACTTTATAGGGTCGGAGACGTCACCTTCAATGCGTTACAAACTTCTGGTCAAAATTATAATACCCTCTGCAAGGGTATATATATTTATATTTACACCGATTTCGATCTGGGACTCGAACCCAAGATCTTCGCGCTTTCAGTCGAACATCTTAACCATTCGACCACACAATACTTTGTAAATCAGCAGCTAATACAGTATAAATACATTGAAGGCACACATTCATACATACATAAGTATGTATATGAAGGTAGTGGCAGCTACAGCGGCATTTCCGAGAAAAATCAACCACCGAACGCAAGCGATTTACCGTTTGTTTGAGCAAATAAGCATATTATTTGTGTTTAGCGCCTGTATACTTTGGGTATTTATGGTGCGCTTTCTAATTAACCAAACTTGATGAAATTTTCAGGATCGGTAGAAATACATGATAAAAAATTTTAGCTTGATAATTGTGCAGTGCAAAAATTAAAATACAAATTGCAGGGGCGGTGGGCGTGGTACCGGAAAAAAAAATTCATCTGCGTAATAATTAGGAGAATCTTTACCGGTAATATGGTTCTTCTATCTGTAACCAAGCATTCAATATTTAAATTAAATAATATAATGAATATGCAAAATCTTATTGCTATAAAGGTTTTTTTTGTCTTCATACTTTCCTATACCCATTATCTTTCTGCACAAAAAAATAATTTTTTTAGGCGCTCGAAGGGCCCAGATGCCACCATGTTTTGCGAATATACTTAAGTGGTCTAAACAATCTGTCTTAAAAATAGAGATGTGAAAAAAGTCAATCTTGCAGAAACTGAAAAAACCAATACCAAAATTCGAAATAATAATAATAAATTTTTTAGACAGAAAGGGGGAAAAAGAGTACCTACCTCTCTGTATAGGTATAAGTCTTTGAATGTCCGTCCATCTATACGCCCGTTCATCTAGATGGACACCAGATCTACAGAGACTACATAAGCTAGAACCACCTTTTGTCATAGGTGGACTTGTTTGAATCCCGATCCCGAAATATGCGTTGCGTTTGGTAAGCCACATAAAATTTAATTATCCATTTAGCAATTTGCATAAATGTAAAATGCCCAATATCTCGGACATAATATGAGCTAGAACCTTCATATTACAAACAAAGAAGCAAAATAAATCTAGAAGCTGTAACTTTTATTGATTAAACAAAATATTGAAGCCTTAGTTATACCAATTTTATTATACCCTTGCAGAGGGTATTATAATTTTGACCAGAAGTTTGCAACGCAGTGAAGGAGACGTTTCCGACCCTATAAAGTATATATATTCTTGATCAGCATCACCAGCCGAGTCGATCTAGCCATGTCCGTCTGTCTGTCCGTCTGTCTGTCTGTCTGTTGCTATGTTAACTAGTCTCTCAGTTTTAAAGCTATCGGGCTGAAACTTTGCACCGACCCTTCAATCTGTTGCAGGTAGTATATAAGTCGGAACGGCCGGAATCGGAACACTACATCACATAGCTGCCATAGGAACGATTGGGAAAAAGTGCCAAAATTTCGCCATTTTTTAAGATAATTTATTTATTTCTTGGTAAACTATATTAAATAGCAATTTTAACATATCCTGAAAGTTTTATCAAAATCGGACTACTATATCCTATAGCTGCCATAGGAACGATGGGAGAAAATGGGTCATTGAGCATAACTCTGGTGTTTTTCAAAACAATTAATTCATTCTTGAGAAAAACAGTTTTCATAGACAGTAAAGCCCTTTTAGAAATTTAAAAACCCAAAAATCGGATTACTACCTTTATATCCTATAGCTGTCAAACAAACTATTGAACGGGTTGAAAGCAACTAGCCTGCAAGGGTATTCTAAGCTTCGGGTACCGAAGCTAGCCTTCCTTTCTTGTTTTTCTATTTTATATTTAAACATTTAAAGGTGATCTGCAAAGTTCACATCGAGATGACAGATTTTTTAGACTGGTTGTTAGACCCTGTACCCAAAGGGTTAAGGGTATATTAAGTTTGTGCAAATGTATGTAACAAGCAGAAGGAGGCGTGGCAGACCACACAAAGTATATATATTCTTGATCAGCATGACGAGCTGAGTCGATATAGCCATGTCCGTCTGTCCGTCCGTCCGTCCGGATGAACACACGGATCTCAGCAACTGTAAGAGCTAGAGGAACCGTATTACCAGTGTAGATTCTCCTAATACTGACGCAATTAGAGTTTATTTTTTTAAGTCGGCGCCACGCCCACCGCTTCCGAAATTTGTATTTGAATTTTTGCACTGCCCTGCACTGCACAATTTTCAATCTAAAATTTGTTTAAAAATACACATGCAATTGGAGCATAGATTTCTACCTATCCTGAAAATTTCATTAAGATTGGTTAATTAGAAAGCGCACAATAAATACCTAAAGTATACAGGCGCTAAACACAAAAGATCTGTTTATTTGCGCAAACAAACGGTAAATCGCTTGCGTTCGGTGGTTGGTTTTTCTCGGAAGTGCCGCTGCAGCTGCGCTGCCACTACCTTCATATACATATGTATGAATGTGCGTCTTTAATATATTTATACTGTATTACTCGCTGTGAATATAATATATTTATTTTTTATTTTTTTACTTATAACCAAATTTGTACAGGGTCTGTAACTGTCGGGAAACTCGACTGTAACGTTTTTACTTGTTTTTTAACGACGACTTTGCTCATTATTAATTTATTTCATTTTTATTCGCAGAGACTTTGTCCCAAAAAATAACCTACCCTTAGGCATAGATGTTCATCGAAATCGACTGTTTATTACAACCCCTCGATGGAAAGATGGCGTTCCCGCAAGTTTAGGCACTATCCCATTTCCCATTCAAGAATCAAGTCCACCAATTAGACCATATCCAAATTGGGAACATCATGGAAACCCAAACAATCCTGACTGCTTAAAATTGATATCAGTATATCGTACGGCGATAGACAAGTGCCATCGAATTTGGCTAATAGATTCAGGTATTGTTAATGCAACAATAGGTTTGAATCAGATTTGCCCACCAAAGATAGTCGTCTTTGATCTTAATACTGATCAATTACTCGTTAGGTACAATTTTCCGAAAACTCAAGTTAAAGAGGATTCATTACATTCGAATATTGTTGTGAATATAGGAAATACTTGCGAAGACGCGCATGCCGTTGTTTCTGATGTATGGCGATTTGGCCTTATTGTTTACAGTTTGTCAAAAAACAGAAGCTGGCGAATTACAAATTACAACTTTTACCCGAATCCGGTTGCTTCAGACTTTTCCGTTTACGGATTGAATTTTCAGTGGCTGGATGGTGTTTTCGGAATGAGTATATCTTACAATTACCAAATTTTGCAACGAGTCCTTTATTTTCACCCGATGGCAAGTTTCAAGGTAAGCGTTTAAAAATTCATGATTGCTTTACAATTTCCATTCCATTTTTAAACACAAATCCCAACCAAATTTTTCAGACTTAAAAAAATTTTGTGATCAATATTGTAGAATTTTAATATTAAAACAAGAAAAAAAGACTGGATTGGATTACCGAAACTAGGAATGTCCTTGCTAATAAATACGATACAGTTTCTTTCAAACCGTTTGATCGTTTGTATGGCAGCTATAAGATATAGTAATCCGATTTTTGGTTTTTAAACCGGTTTCTAATTAATTAATTGTCTTGAAAAACACCGGAGTTATTCTCAATGACCCGTTTTCTCCCATCGTTCCTTTGGCAGATATAGGATATAGTTGTCCGATTTTGATGATACTTTCAGGATATGTTAAAATAGTCACTAATAAGAGTTTTCTTAGAAATAGAAAAATATTTTTAAAAATGGCGATTTTATGACACTTTTTCCCAATCGTTCCTATGACAGCTATGTGATGTAGTCCTCCGATTCCGGCCGTTTCGACTTATAAACTACCTGCAACAGATTAAGTGTCGGTGCAAAATTTCAGCCTGATAGCTTTAAAACTGAGAGACTAGTTTACATAGCAACCGACAGACAGACAGACGGACATGGCTAGATAGACTCGGCTGGTGATGCTGATCCAGAATAAATATACTTTATAGGGTCGGAAATGTCTCCTTTACTGCGTTACAAACTTCTGGTCAAAATTATAATACCCTCTGCAAGGGAATAAAAAAACAAGGAAGGCTAGCTTCGGTACCCAAAGCTTAGAATACCCTTGCAGACCAGTTGCCTTTAAGCCGTTCGATCGTTTTTTGTATGACAGCTATAGGATATAGTAACCCGATTTTTGGTTTTTAATTTTGTAATGTATATGTAATATCTATAAAAACAGTGTTTCTCAAGAATTAATTAATTGTCTTGAAAAACACCAGAGTTATGCTCAATGACCCATTTTCTCCCATCGTTGCTATGGCAGCCATAGGATTTAGTAGTCCGATTTTGATGAAACTTTCAGGATATATACCATATACAGATTAAAGGGTCGGTTCAAAGTTTGAGTCTGATAGCTTTAAAACTGAGAGACTAGTTAACATAGCAACCGACAGACGGACAGACAGACAGACGGACAGACAGACAGACGGATAGACAGACAGACGGACAATGCTAGATCGACTCGGCTGGTGATGCTGATCCAGAATAAATATACTTTATAGGGTCGGAAATGTCTCCTTTACTGCGTTACAAGCTACTGGTCAAAATTATAATACCCTCTGCAAGGGTATAAAAAAACAAGGAAGGCTAGCTTCGGTACCCGAAGCTTAGAAAACCCTTGCACACCAGTTGCCTTTAAGCCGTTCGATCGTTTTTTGTATGACAGCTATAGGGTATAGTAACCCGATTTTTGGTTTTTAATTGTCTAATGTCTATGTAATATCCATAACAAGAAAAGAAGGCTAGCTTCGGTACCCGAAGCTTAGAATACCCTTGCAGGCTAGTTGCTTTCAAACCGTCCAATTGTTTGTATGGCAGCTTTAGGATATAGTTGTCCGATTTTTGGGTTTTTAAATTTCTAAAAAGGCTTTACTGTCTATGAAAACTGTTTTTCTCAAGAATGAATTAATTGTCTTGAAAAACACTAGAGTTATGCTCAATGACCCATTTTCTCCCATCGTTCCTATGGCAGCTATAGGATATAGTAGTCCGAAATTGATGAAACTTTCAGGATATGTTAAAATAGTCACTAATAAGAGTTTTCTTAGAAAAAAAATATATCTTTAAAAATGGCGAATTTATGACACTTTTTCCCAATCGTTCCTATGAGAGCTATGTGATGTAGTGCTCCGATTCCGGCCGTTTCGACTTATATACTACCTGCAACAGACTAAGTGTCGGTGCAAAGTTTCAGTCCGATAGCTTTAAAACTGAGAGACTAGTTTACATAGCAACCGACAGACGGACAGACAGACAGACGGACAGACGGACATGGCTAGATCGACTCGGCTGGTGATGCTGATCAAGAAAAAGCACAACACTCAATCTTAAAAATTGTGCACTTAAAACATAAAAATACATATTAAGGGGGCGATGGGCGTGGAACCGAAAAAAATATGTCTCATCTTGGTCTGTATTAGGAGAATTTGCACTATGATTCCTATTTCAGTTTCTGAGATCCGTGCGTTCATCCAGACGGACAGACGGTCGTCAAAATCGACAGCTCGTCACGGTTATCAGTAATATATACTTTGTGTGGTCTGCCACGCCTCGTTTTACGTTTAACATATATTTGCACAAATTAAATAAATTTCAAAGTGATCCGATCTGCAGAAATTTCGTTAATAAAATATACCTCAATAAAACTTTCCCTCTTTTATTATTAATTGATGAAGAACAAGAAAGGAAGGCTAGCTTCGGTACCCGAAGCTTAGAATACCCTTGCAGGCTAGTTGCTTTTAAACCGTTCAATCGTTTGTATGGCAGCTATAGGATATAGTAATCCGATTTTTGGGTTTTCAAATTTCTAAAACGGCTTTACTGTCTATGAAAACTGTTTTTATCAAGAATGAATTAATTAATAAAAATTAATTGTCTTGAAAAACACCAGAGTTATGCTTAATGACCCATTTTTTCCCATAGTTCCTATGGCAGCTATAGGATATAGTAGTCCGATTTTAATGAAACTTGCAGGATATGTTAAAATTGCTATTAAATACAGTTTGCCAAGAAATAAATAAATTATCTTTAAAAATGGCGAAATTTTGTCACTTTTTCCCAATCGTTCTTATGGCAGCTATGTGATGTCGTGTTCCGATTCCGGCCGTTCCGACTTATACACTACCTGCAATAGATTGAAGGGTCGGTACAAAGTTTCAGCCCGATAGCTTTAAAACTGAGGGACTAGTTAACATAGCAACCGACAGACGGACAGACAGACAGACAGACAGACAGACGGACAGACAGACAGACAGACAGACAGACAGACAGACAGACATACATAAAGACAGACGGACATGGCTAGATCGACTCGGCTGGTGATGCTGATCAAGAATATATATACTTATAGGGTCGGAAATGTCTCCTTCACTGCGTTACAAACTTCTGGTCAAAATTATAATACCCTTTGCAAGGGTATAAAAACAGTGTTTCTAAAGAATTAATTAATTGTCTTGAAATTGAGTTATGCTCAATGACCCATTTTCTCCCATCGTTCCTATGGCAGCTATAGCATATAGTTGTCCGATTTTGATGAAACTTTCAGGATATCTTAAAATTGACATTTTTAAGAGTCTCCCAAGAAATAAATAAAAAATATTTTAAAAATGTCGAAATTTTGGAACTTTTTCCCAATCGTTCCTATGGCAGCTATGTGATGTAGTGCTCCGATTCCGGCTTATATACTACCTGCAACAGATTGAAGGGTCTGTGCAAAGTTTTAGCCCGATAGCTTTAAAACTGAGAGACTAGTTTACATAGCAACGGACAGACAGACGGACAGACAGACGGACATGGCTAGATAGACTCGGCTGGTGATGCTGATCAAGAATATATATACTTTATGGGGTCGGAAATGTCTCCTTCACTGTGTTGCAAGCTTCTGGTCAAAATTATAATACCCTCTGCAAGGGTATACAAATATTTATATCGAGTCGGGTCTTCACGCTTTCAATCAAACGTCGTAACCATTCGACCACACAAATATTTATTAATAAGCAGCTAATACAGTATAAATATATTGAAGGCACACATTCATACATATGCATAAAAAGGTAGTGGCAGCTGCAGCTGCACTTCCGAGAAAAATCAACCACCGAACGCAAGCGATTTGAACGTTTGTTTGAGCAAATAAACAGATTACTTGTGGTTAGCGCCTGTAAACTTTAGTTATTTATCGGATCGGTAGAAATCTATGCTCCAATTGCATGTGCATTTTTAGAAAAATTTTAGCTTGAAAATTGTGCAGTGCAAAAATAAAAAACAAAAAACAAAATACAAATAAATAAACTCTAATTGCGTCAGTATTATGAGAATCTACACTGGTGACAAGGTTCCTCTAGCTCTTACAGTTGCTGAGATCCGTGTGTTCATCCGGACGGACGGACGAACGTACGGACAGACGGACATGGCTATATCGATTCAGCTCGTCATGCTGATCAAGAAAATACGAGGGCTGTTCAAGAAGTATCGCGAATTTTGTGTTTTTTCAAAAGTTATTTATTTATTTATGAATATCTATTTTGTTACCTTTAAAATAATCCCCATTAGATATTATACACTTGTGCCAACGGTTTTTCCAATCTTCGAAGCACTTCAAAAAATATTTTTTTCAATCTTGTTCAGCTCCTCCTTCGATGCCGTCTTTATCTCGTCAAGCGTAGCGTAACGTCGTCCTTTCATGGGCCTCTTCAGTTTAGGGAACAAGAAAAAGTCACAGGGGCCAGATCTGGGGAATACGGTAGCTGCGGCATCATTAGTGTGTTGTTTTTGGCCAAAAAGTCGCGCACAAGCAACGATGTGTGTTATCGTGGTGCAAAAGCCAATTTTTGTTCTTCCACAAATCCGGCCGTTTCTGGCGGATTGCTTCGCGCAAATTGCGCATAACTTGCAGGTAATATTCCTTATTGACCGTTCTTCCCTGTGGCAAGAACTCATGATGCACCACGCCCCTGCAATCGAAGAAAACTGTCAGCAAAACTTTCACATTCGACCGAACTTGGCGCGCTTTTTTTGGTCTTGGTTCGTGCGGCAGCTTCCATTGAGATGATTGAACTTTGGTTTCCACGTCATAACCGTAAACCCACGATTCGTCACCAGTTATGACCCTCTGGAGCATGTTTGGGTCGTCGCGGACAGAGTTTAACATCTCATTAGCAATGTTTATGCGATGCTGTTTTTGGTCGCAATTGAGCAATTTTGGTACGAATTTCGCGGCGAAAAATCGAAGACGATACAAAACACGTGCAAGCAATGCACAATTAAGTGAACATTAAAAATGGCCGAGCTTGTCGGCATAAGTGAGAGACATGTGTACCAACATCACGCCACAAAAAAATCGAAATTCGAATATACGTAACTCACGAAAATTCAAAATTCCCGATACCATTTGAACATACCACGTATATACTTTGTAGGGTCTGCCAGCCCTCCTTCTGCCTGTTACATACACTTGCACAAACTTAATATACCCTTTACCCTTTGGGTACAGGGTCCAAAAATAGTTCTTATTATATCGGTACCAAACAACTAATATTTTTATGTACTTTTATCTATCGTAGGAGTTTATGGTATCTTTGGATCTCTTGTTAAACGAATCATTATGGCAAACAAATAATCAAGAAAACGCGAAGTACTTCTTTTCAATTGGGGATCGAGGACACAATGGTCAATCGTCTACCACCGGAATATCAAGGAATGGAGTTATGTTTTATACACAAGTTCATAAAGATAACATTGGTTGTTGGGACACTGCGAAACCGTATATTCGAGCCAATTTAGGAATGCTAGTCGATTTGGATGATGCCTCATCTAAAATTCAATTCCCCAACGATTTAAAAGTCGACAACGAAGAACAGCAAAGCGTATGGATTATGAGCAACCGCTTACCTATTTTCCTGTACAGTCAACTCGAATATGGAGAAATTAATTTTCGCATTCTGAAGGCTGATGTAAATAAGATTGTGAAAAATAGCATATGTCACCCGATTATTTCAGACAATAATTCAACCAAATCCGCTATTGTGTTAATAGATGAGGGTCAATGTTATTAATAATGTTGTTTTACTTAATTCGATACATAATTTAAATCGCTATGGAGTTTTTATTTAGATTTTTTGTCAATTTACTATATTAATTAAAAGAAGCACAAATAAAGCTTATCGAAAATGTTTTCTTGTCGAACACACAATCTTTATTGAATACATTTTTATACCCTTGCCTAAATTTAGCAACTGAAGACATTTGCGACACCATATATAAATATTTTATTGAACAGCATCAACCGCAGAGTCCTTCTCCCCTTTGAGGGGCATAAAACTGGTTTGTAGATATTTTATAAACTTTTTGCCTATTATCAATTATAAACCTTATCGGAGTGGCCCTCAAATACGCTTGTTGACTCAAGTGCTAAGGTTTGTCAAGAATAAATGTATAGAGGCTGTAAAACTTGTATTTGTATATTCAAAGAGTATATATATTCCTGATCAGTAATGCCAGCCAAGCTGATCTACCATAAGGTCATTGTTTTGATTTTGTAGAAAAATGTTAATTTATGCTCTTGCGCTGTTAAACGCTTTGGCTTTACATTGTCTGTTCTTGAATAAGGTTTTTTGTTTGTTAGTTATCTTACATTATAGATATGGTAGGAACTATATGCAACAAACTATTAGATTTGGACTCATAAAGTGTCTGTGGAGATCAAGTTTATGTTGGTTTCCCATTGCCCTTCCGCCCCTGTAAATATAAGTATTAGTGCCTTAACGGTAGAAACAATGAATAAAGTCAACGTATATTTTAATGTAATTTTATGGCAGTTCTAAAATTAACATCTCCAAAATATAAATATATATATAATAAAACATGCTAGCGTTTTAAATCAGCGAACAAGAAAGCAGGCTAGCTTCGGGGTCCGAAGCTTAAAATATCCTTGCAGACCATTGCCTTCCAACAGTTCGTTATTTTTTTGGTCAGATTTAGGATATAGTGGTCCGCCTTTTTAGTTTTTAATTTTCATAATCGCCATTAATGGAAATGAAAAGTCTATTTTCCAATAATGAATAAATTGTCTAGAAATACACAAAAGGTCTGCTCAATGACCCATATCCTCCCATTGTGGTTCGATTTCTATGAAACTTTTAGAAGACGTTATGATGGTCATTAAATATTGATTTCTAAAAATGATTTACTTATCTTAAAAAAAGGCTATGTGCGGGGTCAAGGCTAACCCGGCATTTTTATAGTTTTGCATACCCTCTCCCACTGCATATCCTCTAATTTTGACCAGAAGCTTGTAACGCAATGAAGGAGATATTTCCGACCCCATAAAGTATATATTTTCATGATCTGTCTGTCCGTCTGTCCGTTTCTACTCAAACTGGTCTGTTAATTTTAAAGTAATCGGGCTGAAACTTTGCACCGACCCTTTTTTTGTTGCAGATTTTTTAGAAAATATACTTTTATCAAAGACCTAAAGGCCAATTTAAATAATTAAAAACAAAAAATCGGACCACTATATCCTATAGCTGCGCAACAAACTATCGAACGGCTTGAAGGCAACTGGTCTGCATGGGTATTCAAAACTTTGGTACACGAAGCTAACATTCCAATCTTGATAAGTCATACTAATGCGCAATGCCATTAATGGTACAAGGGTACGTTTAAAAGTATGTAAAACAGAAAAGAAGACGTCCGGTACTATTCGAAATTAAATTAAGTATGGTCAGGGCGATTAGACCTACTGATCTATGTCGACCATGTTTTTAGACCCTGTACCCAAAGGGTAAAGAATATATTAAGTTGTGAATATGTATGTAACAGGCAGAAGGAGGCGTGGCAGACCCCACAAAGTATATATATTCTTGATCAGCACGATGAGTTGAGTCGATATAACCATGTCAAAAGTATATATATTCTTGATCAGCACAATGAGTTGAGTCGATATAGCCATGTCCGTCCGCCTGTCCGGATGAACGAACGGAAATCAGCAACTGTAAGAGGTAGAGTAGTGTAGATTATCCTATTACTGACGTAGCTGAAATTTATTTATTTTGACATTTCCACGTCCACCGCTTCCGCAATTGGAATTTTAATGTTTGCACTTCACTGCACAAGATAGAGACATAATTTTTAACCCAATTGTGCATTCTACCGATCCAGAAAATTTCATCAAGTTTGGTTAATTAGAAAGCGCACCAAAAATATGAAAAGTTGAATGCCGCCAACAACAAGCAAGCTGTTTATTTTCTTAAATAAACGGTAAATCGCTTGCGATCGGGGGTTGATTTTCCTAGGAAGTGCCGCTGAGAACGCTCTACCTTCATATACATGTGTATGCATGTGCGCCTTTAATATATTTATACTGTACTAGCTACTTGATTCGAAATGTTTGTACGTGCTGAAGCCGATCTGAACCTATAGTTCCCAGCTGTGGGGCAATGCCAGTAGACATCATGCAGAGAGCCCAATCAACTATCCTTAGAACTATTACCGGGGCCCCGACGTACCGAACCGAAAACATTCAGAGACCTGAATGAGACCAGTTAACGATGAAATAGCCCAAGCCAAAAAGAAGTACTATAACAGGCTGTCCTCACACCCAAATCGCCTTGCACAAGGCCTAGCCCGTCTATGCGACTAATCTCGCCTCCACCGCAGAGATCGTCCACTCCAGCAACAATTATTAGGGCTAATTGTAGTTTTTATTTTGTAGTTCTTAGTGACGGAAAAGTTGCTTGCATTCCCTATGACGAAATATAGGGGAAAGAGTAAACCATTTTCTGACTAGGAAGATCAATCTGCCCGGACCTATAGGAAGGCTGTCACATTAAATTAGTTTGCTGGACTGAATTTCCTCCAATTTAAACTCCGAGTCTTGCCCTAAGCCCATTGCCAGTATGTATGTGGGATTTGATACTGTAGTGACTAAGTAAGCTACGTAAGGGCGCAAATTAAAATGGCATATATGATAAATCCATTACTACCTGTCTTTTGGTATTGTCGCTGTAGTCAATAAGGCATTGAACTTTTATTGGATGGGAAATAGGCGGATGCAACCACCATTTCCGTAGAGCTGCTGATGGTGTCAAAAGTGACTTCTCCATGGCGAAGACCAGGTCTGCCTGAAACACCTCAGCCTTTATAGCTAGAGGAATACTGTCGCGGATGAAGGTTTTTTTTGTCGGTGCCACAACCACGGCCTACTCAATTTATATTTTTATGTTTACAATGGAAAATTTTCACGCAAGTGCACAATACTTTCGACACGCCATTTAAACATTTATTTTTACCGATCCATCACCGATTTCGTCAAATTTGGTTAATTCAATAAAAATATGCAAAGTCTACAGCCGCTGTTTATTTGCTTGCCGCTAGCGTTCGGTTGTTCAACTCGTCGCGACACCTTAACATTTTTTTGTTAATTTTCCTTTTTATACCCTTGCAGAGGGTATTATAATTTTGACCAATAGTTTGTAACGCAGTGAAGGAGACATTTCCGACCCAATAAAGTATATATATTATTGATCAGCAGCACCAGCCTAGTCGATCTAGCCATGTCCGTCTGTCTGTCTGTCCGTCTGTCTGTCCGTCTGTCTGTCCGTCTGTCTGTCCGTCTGTCTGTCCGTCTATCTGTCCGTCTGTCGGTTGCTATGTAAACTAGTCTCTCCGTTTGAAAGCTATCGGGTTGAAACTTTGCACCGACCCTTCAATCTGTTGCAGGTAGTATATAAGTCGGAACGGCCGGAATCAAAATACTACATCGCATAGCTGCCATAGGAACGATTGGGAAAAAGTGCCTTAAGTTCGTCATTTTTCAAGATAATTAATTTATTTTTTAGAATTCTCTGTTTAATGAATTTTTTAACATATCCTGAAAGTTTTATCAAAATCGGACTACTATATCCTATAGCTGCCATAGGAACGATGGGAGAAAATGGGTCAGTGAGCATAACTCTGGTGTTTTTCAAGACAATTAATTTTTTCTTGAGAAACACAGTTTTCATAGACATTAAAGTCGTTTTAGAAAATTAAAAACCAAAAATCGGATCACTATATCCTATAGCTCCATATAAACGATCGAACGGCTTAAAGGCAACTGGTCTGCAAGGGTATTCTAAGCTTCGGGTACCGAAGCCGGAACACTACATCACATAGCTGCCATATGAACGATTGGGAAAAGTGCCATAAATTCGCTTTTTAGACCCTGTACCCATAGGGTATATTAAGTTTGTGGAAGTGTATGTAACAGGCAGAAGGAGGCGTGGCAGACCTTGCAAAGTTATATTATATTAGCAGCATGACGAGTTGAATCGATATAGCCATGTCCGTCTGTCCGTCCGTCCGTCCGGATGAACACACGGATCTCAGCAACTGTAAGAGCTAGAGGAGCCGTGTTACCAGTGTAGATTCTCCTAATACTGACGCAATTAGAGTTTATTTTTTTAAGCCGGCGCCACGCCCACCAATACTGACGTAATTAGAGTTTATTTTTTTAAGCCGGCGCCACGCCCACCACCCCCCCAATTTGTATTTTAATCTTTGCACTGCACACAAAGGATACATTTTTTTTAAAATAAACATGCAATTGGAGCATAGATTTCTACCGATCCTGAAATGTTCATCAAGATTGGTTAATTAGAAAGCGCACAATAAATACCTAAAGTTTACAGGCGCTAAACACAAGAAATCCGTTTATTTGCTTAAACAAACTGTGAAGCGCTTGCGTTCGGTGGTTGATTTTCCTCGGAAGTGCAGCTGCAGCTGCCACTACCTTCATATACATATGTTATGTCTGAATGTGTGCCTTCAATATATTTATACTGTATTAGCTGCTTATTTATAAATATTTGTGTGGTCAAATGGTTACGACGTTTGATTGAAAGCGTGAAGACCGGACTCGGTGTAAATATTTTTATGCTCTTGCAGAGGGTATTATAATTTTGACCAGAAGCTTGTAGCGAAGTGAAGGAGACATTTCCGACCCTATAAAGTATATATATTCTTGATCAGCATCACCAGCCGAGTCGATCTAGCATTGTCCGTCTTGTAGCCTTCCTTTCTGGTCTTAAATTATGTATTAGGTTTTTGTGTTGTATTTAATCCTATATTAATTTTTATGAACCACAACAAAATGAAGTTGTTCAAGTTTACTGTTCTAGAGAGTGCCCGCTGAGACCTTCATATACATAACATACATGTCGATCTAGCCATTTCCGTCTGTCTGTCCCTCTGTCTGTCCGTCTGTCTGTCCGTCTGTCTGTCTGTCCGTCTGTTGGTTGCTATGTAAACTAGTCTCTCAGTTGTAAAGCTATCGGGCTTTGCACCGACCCTTCAATCTGTTGCAGGTAGTATATAAGTAGGAACGGCCGGAATTGGAACATTTCATCACATAGCTGCCATAGGAACGATTGGGAAAAAGTGCCAAAATTTCGCCATTTTTAATTTATTTATTTTTTAGGAAACCTGTTTAAATGACTAATCTAACTTATCCTGAAAGTTTCATCAAAATCGGACCACTACATCCTATAGCTGCCATGGGAACGATGTGATTAAATGGGTCAACGAGCATAACTCTGGTGTTTTTCAAGACAATTAATTCATTCTTGAGAAATACAGTTTTCAAAGGACTTAATGCCGTGTTAGAAAATTAAAAACCAAAAATCGGATCACTATATCCTATAGCTGCCGTACAAACGATCAAAAGGTTTGAAAGCAACTAGTCTGCAAGGGTATTCTAAGCTTCGGGTACCGAAGCTAGCCTTCCTTTCTTGTTTTAATTATTTTTAAATTTTTTAAATGTTTGGTAAACCACGGGGGAGTTTCTGAATTAGGTGGATACCGCAGCGGAGCACACGAGTCAAAAAACATATTAAATTTTTTATAAAATAACTCAGCACACTTCACAATGTCGGTGAATGAATAGAGGTCGGACCAATCATAGCCGGCTATAAGAGAGTTTAATTTAAGGAAATCAGTATTCCGAAAGCATCTGGTACGCGGGGCTTTCCTATTCGATTTGAAAACCTCGATTTCCACATTGTCGACCGTCATCTCGAAAGTGGGATGATAGTGATCTTCAGGTTGCGTTAGAGGGAAGTTCTTGACAGAATCACGCTGTCCGGGTCTGATACAAAACAAAGATCCAGTATGCGGCCTAAAGAGTTTCGCACATGGTTAATTTGCGACAATGACAGTTCAAGCAAGCCAACAATAAGGTCATGTTGGGCCATCGGCAATACAGAGTTAGACTTTGTATCGTCGGACCAATTGACTTCTGGTATATTAAAATCACCAAGAACAATCAACTGATCCCTGTCGGCAGGCAAGTTGGAAACAGATTGGATAGCAGATAAGTGCTTCCAGTACATGGATAACTCGGTAGAATGTGGAATATATGAACACGTAATAAAGAAAGTGTTACCTGAGAAAGTTACTTTAGCGCAAATGAATTCGATATCACCGAATTCTTGAAGGCATATCTCTTCCGCCGGGAGTTTGGAGTCAACCGCAAGTAATACTCCTCCGCCCCGCCGGGAAGGACGATCATTTCTAAAGATTGTGTACTTGCCCGGGAAAACCTCGAAACTGAGAATGTCGGGTTTTAACCAGGTTTCAGTAAACACAATCACCTGTGAACCAAATGAAAAACTATCAGAGTACAATTTAGTAAGCTTACTTCGTAGGCCTCTTGTATTCTGATAGGATATAAGAAAAGAGGAGGCTAGTTTTTTGGTTTCACAGCAGATGCAGTTGGCAGGGCAATTGGCCTTTTATAGTTTTTATTTCTTTTCCTAGCTTGGTGTTCTTGGACTATAATATGCTCTGACCAGAAACCGGGAGAGCAAATACTGTCGAAGAACTCCAATGGGACACTTATTTTGAAAGACGCAATGTCCCTAGCGTAGGAAAAGTTGTATTTTTCTACCTTTACCTCGGCTATTGTTTTGCTTCGTATAAAAGCAGCGACGTCAGTCGCAGAGAGGTCAGGGGCAAGCCGAGATACAAATATTTGTTATACCCTTGCAGAGGGTATTATAATTTTGACCAGAAGTTTGCAACGCAGTGAAGGAGACATTTCCGACCCTATAAAGTATATATATTCTTGATCAGCATCACCAGCCGAGTCGATCTAGCCATGTCCGTCTGTCCGTCTGTCTGTCCGTCTGTCTGTCCGTCTGTCTGTCCGTCTGTCGGTTGCTATGTAAACTAGTCCCTCAGTTTTTTAGCTATCAGGCTGAAACTTTGCACCTACCCTTTAATCTGTTGCAGGTAGTATATAAGTCGGAACGGCCGGAATCGGAATACTACATCACATAGCTGCCATAGGAACGATTGGGAAAAAATGCTAAAATTTCGTCATTTTTAAAGATATTTTATTTATTTCTTGGGAAACTCTATTTAATAGCAATTTTAACATATCCTGAAAGTTTCATCTAAATCGGATCACTATATCCTATAGCTGCCATAGGAACGATAGGAGAAAATGGGTCATTGAGCATAACTCTGGTATTTCTTAAGACAATTAATTCATTCTGGAGAAAAACAGTTTTCATAGACATTAAAGCCTTTTTAGAAATTTTAAAACCAAAGATCGGATCACTATATCCTAAAGCTGCCATACAATCGATGGAACAGTTTAAAGGCAACTAGTCTGCAAGGGTATTCTAAGCTTCGGGTACCGAAGCTAGCCTTCCTTTCTAGTTTTTTGGGTGGGATTACCGGTTTTTTTGCGCTTCGGTGACTCATTTAACAGCTGAAGGCTGTTAAATTGAGCGTCGAGCACCGTCATTTGGTCATGGATTTGTTTAAAACCAATAACCAAATTTTTAAAACCACCTTTGGTTTTCCGCATCAACGATTTTATTTCGTTATCAATCTCGCGGCAGGCTTCGCAACAATAATGCAAGTCCTAAGGGCCATAGCATCGGCTACATGCCCGGAACAGCTTACGCACTTGCAATGACACTATCGCACAGCCAACAGTGGATACTGGCTTGTCTCGCTGTAATAGCTTTGCGGCAAGTTTTCACCGAACAGATAATTTCGGACATTTTTGGCGTACTATGGACCACTGTGCAACGAAAGGCGAGAATTTGGGAGAATGAAAGAGAAGTATGGACAGAGAGAGGGACTTTACTACTGTTGCGGTAAATAGATTTACAAATTTAAAGGTATGAAGAGAGCGACTTTACTAAGAATTGCGGTTAACAGATTTACACGCAAAACGGAGATGATGAACAAACTACAACAACACTAAGCTTACACAAAATTACATGCTCAGAGTTATTTAAGTAAACAGGTGCATGCACACGCGTATCGAACGGAAAAATCTGATGATTACCGCAGAAAGTGATCGCGATAGAATAAATGTTGACCAGAAGTTTGTAACACATTGAAGGAAACGTCTCCGACCCTATAAGGAATATATTTTCTTGATCAGCATCACCAGCCGAGTCGATATAACCATGTCCGTCTGTCCGTCTGTCTGTCTGTCCGTCTGTCGGTTGCTATGTAAACTAGTCTCTCAGTTTTAAAGCTATCGGACTGAAACTTTGCACCGACACTTAGTCTGTTGCAGGTAGTATATAAGTCGAAACGGCCGGAATCGGAGCACTACATCACATAGCTGTCATAGGAACGATTGGGAAAAAGTGTCATAAATTCGCCATTTTTAAAGATATATTTTTTTTCTAAGAAAACTCTTATTAGTGACTATTTTAACATATCCTGAAAGTTTCATCAAAATCGGACAACTATATCCTATAGCTGCCATAAGAACGATGGCAGAAAACGGGTCATTGAGAATAACTCCGGTGTTTTTCAAGACAATTAATTCATTCTTGAGAAATACAGTTTCCATAAACATTAAAGCCCTTTTAGAAACCGGTTTAAAAACCAAAAATCGGATTACTATATCCTATAGCTGCCATACAAACGATCGAGCGGTTTGAAAGCAACTGGTCTGCAAGGGTATTCTAAGCTTTGGGTACCGAAGCTAGCTTTCCTTTCTTGTTATAGATATAAAAGCCGTTTTGGAAAATTAAAAACCAACATGTAAGAACGTTACAGTCGAGTTTCCCGACTGTTACAGACCCTGTACAAATTTGGTTATAAGCAAAAAAAAAAAATAAATAAATAAAAAATATATATATATGTATTCACACCGAGTCCGGTCTGGGATTCGAACCCAAGATCTTCGCGTTTTAAGTCGAACGTCGTAACCATTCGACAAACCCAAACTTTTTGAACCGGCAGCTAATACAGTATAAATATATTCAAGACGCACATTCATACATACATACACATTCGTATGTATGTATATGAAGGTAGTGGCAGCGCACTTCCGAGAAAAATCAACCACCGAACGCAAGCGATTTACCGTTTGTTGGCGCAAATAAACAGATTTTTTGTGTTTAGCGCCTGTAAACTTTAGGTATTTATTGTGCGCTTTGTAATTAACCAATCTTGATGAAATTTTCAGGATCGGTAGAAATCTATGCTCCAATTGCATGTGTATTTTTAAAAAAATTTTAGCTTGAAAATTGTGCAGTGCAGGGCAGTGCAAAAATTCAAATACAAATTGCGGGGGCGGTGGGCGTGGCACCGA
>JAJJHY010002256.1:470915-551930 GCA_021224005.1 Drosophila setifemur
AAAAACAAGTAAGAACGTTACAGTCGAGTTTCCCGACTGTTACAGACCCTGTACAAAAAAAAAAAATATATATATATATATATTCACACCGAGTCCGGTCTGGGATTCGAACCCAAGATTCTCGCGTTTTAAGTCAAACGTCGTAACCATTCGACAAACCCAAACTTTTTGAACAGACAGCTAATACAGTATAAATATATTCAAGACGCACATTCATACATACATACATACATACACATTCGTATGTATGCATATGAAGGTAGTGGCAGCGCAGCTACAGCGGCACTTCCGAGAAAAATCAACCACCGAACGCAAGCGATTTACCGTTTTTTTGCGCAAATAAACAGATTTTTTGTGTTTAGCGCGTGTAAACTTTAGGTATTTATTGTGCGCTTTCTAATTAACCAATCTTGATGAAATTTTCAGGATCGGTAGAAATCTATGCTCCAATTACATGTGTATTTTTAAAAAAATTTTAGCTTGAAAATTGTGCAGTGCAGGGCAGTGAAAAAATTCAAATAATAATTGCGGGGGCGGTGGGCGTGGCACCGACTTAAAAAAATAAACTCTAATTTACTCAGTATTAGAATAATCTACACTGGTAATACGGTTCTTCTAGCTCTTACAGTTGCTGAGATCCGTGTGTTCATCCGGACGGACGGACGGACGGACGGACAGACGGACAGACGGACATGGCTATATCGACTCAGCTCGTCATGCTGATCAAGAATATATATACTTTGTGGGGTCTGCCACGCCTCCTTCTGCCTGTTACATACATTTGCACAAACTTAATATACCCTTTACCCTTTGGGTACAGGGTCTAACAACAGCTGCCAAATCTTATTTTACTTGTTATAAAACACCCTGGATTGCTAACGATTTTACTGTCTAGCCATTTTTACCAAACACGTTTAAGACCAACTACTGCCGACAAAATAAACGCTTACCTCAAATTATCGAATCTTTGACAACAAACATGAGTGTTGCATTATAGCCAATGCAACACTCATGTTTGTTTTATGTTCTTTGTTTAGGTTTTTTATATGTCTTCTTAGACCCTGTACCCAAAGGGTATATTAAGATTGTGCAAATGTATGTAACAGGCATATAAATTCTTGACCAGCATGGCGAGCTGAGTTGATATAGCCATGTCCGTCTGTCCATCCGGGTGAACACAGGGATCTCAAAACTGTAAAAGCTATTGACGCAGATGAAGTTTATTTTTGTTTGTCGGTGCCCCGGCCACCGTCATCTCAATTTGAATGTTCATGTTTGCACTGCACTGCACAATTTCAAGCTGGAGTCTTCTGCTTTTTCCGCGCATTTGGAGCATACACTTTTACCGATTTTGAAAATTTTATTTAGTTTGGTGCCCAAAAAATATACAAAATTTACAGTCGCTACGACAAGATATATCTTTATTTGCTTAAATATATGGTAAGTAGATTGCGGTTGGGAGCTGGAATCCCCGCGACACCTTGTAAAACTCTTTTATTTATTTTATTTTTTAAGATTTCCTTATTTTTAATTATGCCAATTATTAATTTATTTGTTACGAAACACTGCAAAATGGATTTTTATACCCTTGCAGAGGGTATTATAATTTTGACCAATAGCTTGTAACGCAGTGAAGGAGACATTTCCGACCCTATAAAGTATATATATTCTTGATCAGCATCACCAGCCGAGTCGATCTAGCCATGTTCGTCTGTCTGTCTGTCTGTCTGTCTGTCTGTCCGTCTGTCTGTCTGTCCGTCTGTCGGTTGCTATGTAAACAAGTCTCAGTTTTAAAGCTATCGGGCTGAAACTTTGCACTGATCCTTCAATCTGTTGCAGGTAGTATATAAGTCGGAACGGTTGGAACGATTGGGAAAAAGTGCCATAAATCCGCTATTTTTCAAGATAATTTATTTATTTTTTAGGAAACTCGTTTTAATGACTAATTTAACTTATCGTAAAAGTTTCATTAAAATCGGCCTACTATATCCTATAGCTGCCATAGGAACGATGGGAGAAAATGGGTCATTGAGCTCTGGTGTTTTTCAAGACAATTAATTCAATCTTGAGAAATACAGTTTTCATAGGCATTAATGCCGTTTTAGAAAATTAAAAACCAAAAATCGGATCATTATATCCTATAGCTGCCATACAAACGATCAAACGGCTTAAAGGCATCTGGTCTGCAAGGGTACTCTAAGCTTCGGGTACCTGAAGCTAGCCTTCCTTTCTTGTTTCAAGTTAAGTTTTCTAGAGAGTGCCGCTGACAACGCACTACCTTCATATACAATGTGTGCCTTCAATTTATTTCAACTTTATTATATATTATTCTAAATGTATTACGTGGTGCACTGGTAGGAATATCTGGCTCATAATACGAAGGTTCCTGGTTCGATCCCCAAACACGGTAGTCCTCTGTTGCATTTTTTGGTTTTTATTGATTTTTTTGCTTATAACAGGTACAGGGTATTTAACAGTCAGGAAACTCGACAGTAATGTTCTAACTTTTTTTTAAATGTGTGTGATTGTTGCTTATTTGCTTAAATTCCGTTACTTATTAAGTTAGATGCCGAATTGAACTTTTTTCGTTGCTTGTCTACTTTGATTTCGATGTTATTGAGAGCCGTTATGGACTTTTACTCATTTGAATTCACCTTTCTGTTCTATGTTGGCGTACGTGGTATTTTCTTACTTAAAATAACCATAATGCACCAAATATTTCATAAGTTTACGTATTCATGCTTTTGCTTTTGTTCCTTCTGCTTTTTTCATAATTCACAAAATAAAGGGGTGCGAAGCTTAGAATACTCTTGCAGGACAGTTGCCACAAACCGTTCGATGTTTTGTATTACAGCTATAGGATATAATGGTTTATTTAAATTCGGCTAAAATGTTTAATTTAATTTAATTTCTAAAGTATCAATCAATTATCTTGCAAAATTGTGAATTTATTACTCTTTTGGCAACTATGTTACGGCCGTTTCGACTTATATTATATGCACCAAAAAGAAGATGTCGTAAAGTTTTAGCCCGAGAGCTTCACAACTGAAAGAATAGTTTGCGGTAAAAACACAGACATCGCTAAATCAACTCGTCTGGTGATTATAGGGTCGGATAGGTATCCTTCACTGCGTTACAAACATCTGGTCAAAATACCCTCTGCAAGAGAATAAAATGCAAATGACGTTTACATTGCATCAACATAAACAAGTGAAATAAAAGTAACTTAAAGTAGATGATTACGTTACATATTACTTAAGTACTACCTACACAGATCAAGAATGTTTAAAAATTTTCACCACCCTTTCCCACCCTCGCAATTTCCACAAACATAAACATTCACCGTAATTCGACTATAAGAGTTCAAACCTCCTTATTACATACATATGTAGACTCATGTAGTGGTCCCAAAAATCAAACACCACATTTTTCTTCATCAATTAATAATAAAAGAGGGAAAGTTTTATTGAGGTATATTTTATTAACGAAATTTCTGCAGATCGGATCACTTTGAAATTTATTTAATTTGTGCAAATATATGTTAAACGTAAAACAAGGCGTGGCAGACCACACAAAGTATATATTACTGATAACCGTGACGAGCTGTCGATTTTGCCGACCGTCTGTCCGTCTGGATGAACGCACGGATCTCAGAAACTGAAATAGGAATCATTGTGCAAATTCTCCTAATACAGACCAAGATGAGACATATTTTTTTTCGGTTCCACGCCCATCGCCCCCTTAATATGTGTTTTTAGGTTTTAAGTGCACAATTTTTAAGATTGAGTGTTGTGCTTTTTCTTGATCAGCATCACCAGCCGAGTCGATCTAGCCATGTCCGTCTGTCCGTCTGTCTGTCTGTCCGTCTGTCGGTTGCTATGTAAACTAGTCTCTCAGTTTTAAAGCTATCGGACTGAAACTTTGCACCGACACTTAGTCTGTTGCAGGTAGTATATAAGTCGAAACGGCCGGAATCGGAGCACTACATCACATAGCTGTCATAGGAACGATTGGGAAAAAGTGTCATAAATTCGCGATTTTTAAAGATATATTTTTTTTTCTAAGAAAACTCTTATTAGAGACTATTTTAACATATCCTGAAAGTTTCATCAAAATCGGACAACTATATCCTATGGCTGCCATAAGAACTATGGCAGAAAACGGGTCATTGAGAATAACTCCGGTGTTTTTTAAGACAATTAATTCATTCTTGAGAAAAACAGTTTCCATAAACATTAAAGCCCTTTTAGAAACCGGTTTAAAAACCAAAAATCGGATTACTATATCCTATAGCTGCCATACAAGCGATCGAGCGGTTTGAAAGCAACTGGTCTGCAAGGGTTTTCTAAGCTTTGGGTACCGAAGCTAGCCGTCCTTTCTTGTTATAGATATAAAAGCCGTTTTGGAAAATTAAAAACCAAAAATCGTATCGCATTACCTTATAGCTGCTTTACAAACCAACAAACAGTTTTAAGCCAAAGAGCAAGGGTATTCTTAGCTTCGGGTACCGAAACTAGCCTTCCTTTCTTGATTTTTTCTTACACTTAATTTTCTCACAAATAAAAAGCGCGGCTTGATTTCCACAGAACTCTAATGTAAAATAAGATTTTTAAAAAATGATTTGGTACTGTTTTTTGTTATTCCCTAAGAAATGTGTTCATAGGTGCATCCGGCTCGACACCTGAGAGGCCCTGGTTCGATCCCATTGGACGTATATATTATCATCAAATTTGACTGACAAATAAAAAAACATTTTCACGAACATTAGTAGTATTATAGCTTTTAAAATAGGCTCCTTTTGAGCCAATACAAGCATGCTTAGAACCAGGATTGCATTCTTTTTACATAAATCGGGTAGGTGAATATGTTCAATAGGAATTAGATTTTGTAGTTCAATCGAATGTAATCAATAACAAAAAAAAGTTTATGATACTTTAATGAATGCAATTAATGACGAAAATGGTGGTTATATTTACTCGATTCCCCTGGTGGAACTGGTAAGACATTCCTCATGACATTAGTTTTGGCCAATGTTAAAACGTTGCGGTTGCAGTTGCTTTTCTGAAATAGCAGCCACATTGTTAGAATAAAGCTATTGAAAAACCAACTTATAATGGCCAAAGTTTTATCAGCATAAAAAATTACCATCTGGGCCGAATGCACAATGGTGCGTTGGATTCAAACATTGCACTTATACAAACATTGAATGATCTATGCAATGACTTGTGATAAAACATCCTGGATGGCTAACGATTTTACTGTCTAGCCATTTTTACCAAACACGTTTAAGACCAACTACTGCCGACAAAATAAACGCTTACCTCAAATTCTCGAATCTTTGACAACAAACATGAGTGTTGCATTATAGCCAATGCAACACTCATGTTTGTTTTATGTTCTTTGTTTAGGTTTTTTATATGTCTTCTTAGACCCTGTACCCAAAGGGTATATTAAGATTGTGCAAATGTATGTAACAGGCATATAAATTCTTGACCAGCATGGCGAGCTGAGTTGATATAGCCATGTCCGTCTGTCCATCCGGGTGAACACAGGGATCTCAAAACTGTAAAAGCTATTGACGCAGATGAATTTTATTTTTGTTTGTCGGTGCCACGGCCACCGTCATCTCAACTTGAATGTTCATGTTTGCACTGCACTGCACAATTTCAAGCTGGAGTCTTCTGCTTTTTCCGCGCATTTGGAGCATACACTTTTACCGATTTTGAAAATTTTATTTAGTTTGGTGCCCAAAAAATATACAAAATTTACAGTCGCTACGACAAGATATATCTTTATTTGCTTAAATATATGGTAAGTAGATTGCGGTTGGGAGCTGGAATCCCCGCGACACCTTGTAAAACTCTTTTATTTATTTTATTTTTTAAGATTTCCTTATTTTTAATTATGCCAATTATTAATTTATTTGTTACGAAACACTGCAAAATGGATTTTTATACCCTTGCAGAGGGTATTATAATTTTGACCAATAGTTTGTAACGCAGTGAAGGAGACATTTCCGACCCTATAAAGTATATATATTCTTGATCAGCATCACCAGCCGAGTCGATCTAGCCATGTTCGTCTGTCTGTCCGTCTGTCTGTCCGTCTGTCGGTTGCTATGTAAACAAGTCTCAGTTTTAAAGCTATCGGGCTGAAACTTTGCACTGATCCTTCAATCTGTTGCAGGTAGTATATAAGTCGGAACGGTTGGAACGATTGGGAAAAAGTGCCATAAATCCGCTATTTTTCAAGACAATTTATTTATTTTTTAGGAAACTCGTTTTAATGACTAATTTAACTTATCATAAAAGTTTCATTAAAATCGGCCTACTATATCCTATAGCTGCCATAGGAACGATGGTAGAAAATGGGTCATTGAGCTCTGGTGTTTTTCAAGACAATTAATTCATTCTTGAGAAATACAGTTTTCATAGGCATTAATGCCGTTTTAGAAAATTAAAAACCAATAATCGGATCATTATATCCTATAGCTGCCATACAAACGATCAAACGGCTTAAAGGCATCTGGTCTGCAAGGGTACTCTAAGCTTCGGGTACCTGAAGCTAGCCTTCCTTTCTTGTTTCAAGTTAAGTTTTCTAGAGAGTGCCGCTGACAACGCACTACCTTCATATACAATGTGTGCCTTCAATTTATTTCAACTTTATTATATATTATTCTAAATGTATTTTGCTTATAACAGGTACAGGGTATTTAACAGTCAGAACACTCGATGTTCTAACTTTTTTTTAAATGTGTGTGATTGTTGCTTATTTGCTTAAATTCCGTTACTTATTAAGTTAGATGCCGAATTGAACTTTTTTCGTTGCTTGTCTACTTTGATTTCGATGTTATTGAGAGCCGTTATGGACTTTTACTCATTTGAATTCACTTTTCTGTTCTATGTTGGCGTACGATGGTATTTTCTTACTTAAAATAACCATAATGCACCAAATATTTCATAAGTTTACGTTTACTATGTTACGGCCGTTTCGACTTATATTATATGCACCAAAAAGAAGATTTCGTAAAGTTTTAGCCCGAGAGCTTCACAACTGAAAGAATAGTTTGCGGTAAAAACACAGACATCGCTAAATCAACTCGTCTGGTGATTATAGGGTCGGATATGTATCCTTCACTGCGTTACAAACATCTGGTCAAAATACCCTCTGCAAGAGAATAAAATGCAAATGACGTTTACATTGCATCAACATAAACAAGTGAAATAAAAGTAACTTAAAGTAGATGATTACGTTACATATTACTTAAGTACTACCTACACAGATCAAGAATGTTTAAAAATTTTCACCACCCTTTCCCACCCTCGCAATTTCCACAAACATAAACATTCACCGTAATTCGACTATAAGAGTTCAAACCTCCTTATTACATACATATGTAGACTCATGTAGTGGTCCCAAAAATCAAACACCACATTTTTCTTCATCAATTAATAATAAAAGAGGGAAAGTTTTATTGAGGTATATTTTATCAACGAAATTTCTGCAGATCGGATCACTTTGAAATTTATTTAATTTGTGCAAATATATGTTAAACGTAAAACAAGGCGTGGCAGACCACACAAAGTATATATTACTGATAACCGTGACGAGCTGTCGATTTTGCCGACCGTCTGTCCGTCTGGATGAACGCACGGATCTCAGAAACTGAAATAGGAATCATAGTGCAAATTCTCCTAATACAGACCAAGATGAGACATATTTTTTTCGGTTCCACGCCCATCGCCCCCTTAATATGTGTTTTTATGTTTTAAGTGCACAATTTTTAAGATTGAGTGTTGTGCTTTTTCTTGATCAGCATCACCAGCCGAGTCGATCTAGCCATGTCCGTCTGTCTGTCTGTCCGTCTGTCGGTTGCTATGTAAACTAGTCTCTCAGTTTTAAAGCTATCGGACTGAAACTTTGCACCGACACTTAGTCTGTTGCAGGTAGTATATAAGTCGAAACGGCCGGAATCGGAGCACTACATCACATAGCTGTCATAGGAACGATTGGGAAAAAGTGTCATAAATTCGCCATTTTTAAAGATATATTTTTTTTTCTAAGAAAACTCTTATTAGAGACTATTTTAACATATCCTGAAAGTTTCATCAAAATCGGACAACAATATCCTATAGCTGCCATAAGAACTATGGCAGAAAACGGGTCATTGAGAATAACTCCGGTGTTTTTTAAGACAATTAATTCATTCTTGAGAAAAACAGTTTCCATAAACATTAAAGTCCTTTTAGAAACCGGTTTAAAAACCAAAAATCGGATTACTATATCCTATAGCTGCCATACAAACGATCGAGCGGTTTGAAAGCAACTGGTCTGCAAGGGTTTTCTAAGCTTTGGGTACCGAAGCTAGCCGTCCTTTCTTGTTATAGATATAAAAGCCGTTTTGGAAAATTAAAAACCAAAAATCGTATCGCATTACCCTATAGCTGCTTTACAAACCAACAAACAGTTTTAAGCCAAAGAGCAAGGGTATTCTTAGCTTCGGGTACCGAAACTAGCCTTCCTTTCTTGATTTTTTCTTACACTTAATTTTCTCACAAATAAAAAGCGCGGCTTGATTTCCACAGAACTCTAATGTAAAATAAGATTTGGCAGCTGGCGTTTTGTTCTGGGAATTGTTGCGCAGTCGAGGTTTCTTTAAGAAAAAAAAATGATTTGGTACTGTTTTTTGTTATTCCCTAAGAAATGTGTTCATAGGTGCATCCGGCTCGACACCTGAGAGGCCCTGGTTCGATCCCATTGGACGTATATATTATCATCAAATTTGACTGACAAATAAAAAAACATTTTCACGAACATTAGTAGTATTATAGCTTTTAAAATAGGCTCCTTTTGAGCCAATACAAGCATGCTTAGAACCAGGATTGCATTCTTTTTACATAAATCGGGTAGGTGAATATGTTCAATAGGAATTAGATTTTGTAGTTCAATCGAATGTAATCAATAACAAAAAAAAGTTTATGATACTTTAATGAATGCAATTAATGACGAAAATGGTGGTTATATTTACTCGATTCCCCTGGTGGAACTGGTAAGACATTCCTCATGACATTAGTTTTGGCCAATGTTAAAACGTTGCGGTTGCAGTTGCTTTTCTGAAATAGCAGCCACATTGTTAGAATAAAGCTATTGAAAAACCAACTTATAATGGCCAAAGTTTTATCAGCATAAAAAATTACCATCTGGGCCGAATGCACAATGGTGCGTTGGATTCAAACATTGCACTTATACAAACATTGAATGATCTATGCAATGACTTGTGATAAAACATCCTGGATGGCTAACGATTTTACTGTCTAGCCATTTTTACCAAACACGTTTAAGACCAACTACTGCCGACAAAATAAACGCTTACCTCAAATTCTCGAATCTTTGACAACAAACATGAGTGTTGCATTATAGCCAATGCAACACTCATGTTTGTTTTATGTTCTTTGTTTAGGTTTTTTATATGTCTTCTTAGACCCTGTACCCAAAGGGTATATTAAGATTGTGCAAATGTATGTAACAGGCATATAAATTCTTGACCAGCATGGCGAGCTGAGTTGATATAGCCATGTCCGTCTGTCCATCCGGGTGAACACAGGGATCTCAAAACTGTAAAAGCTATTGACGCAGATGAATTTTATTTTTGTTTGTCGGTGCCACGGCCACCGTCATCTCAACTTGAATGTTCATGTTTGCACTGCACTGCACAATTTCAAGCTGGAGTCTTCTGCTTTTTCCGCGCATTTGGAGCATACACTTTTACCGATTTTGAAAATTTTATTTAGTTTGGTGCCCAAAAAATATACAAAATTTACAGTCGCTACGACAAGATATATCTTTATTTGCTTAAATATATGGTAAGTAGATTGCGGTTGGGAGCTGGAATCCCCGCGACACCTTGTAAAACTCTTTTATTTATTTTATTTTTTAAGATTTCCTTATTTTTAATTATGCCAATTATTAATTTATTTGTTACGAAACACTGCAAAATGGATTTTTATACCCTTGCAGAGGGTATTATAATTTTGACCAATAGTTTGTAACGCAGTGAAGGAGACATTTCCGACCCTATAAAGTATATATATTCTTGATCAGCATCACCAGCCGAGTCGATCTAGCCATGTTCGTCTGTCTGTCCGTCTGTCTGTCCGTCTGTCGGTTGCTATGTAAACAAGTCTCAGTTTTAAAGCTATCGGGCTGAAACTTTGCACTGATCCTTCAATCTGTTGCAGGTAGTATATAAGTCGGAACGTTTGGAACGATTGGGAAAAAGTGCCATAAATCCGCTATTTTTCAAGATAATTTATTTATTTTTTAGGAAACTCGTTTTAATGACTAATTTAACTTATCGTAAAAGTTTCATTAAAATCGGCCTACTATATCCTATAGCTGCCATAGGAACGATGGGAGAAAATGGGTCATTGAGCTCTGGTGTTTTTCAAGACAATTAATTCATTCTTGAGAAATACAGTTTTCATAGGCATTAATGCCGTTTTTGAAAATTAAAAACCAATAATCGGATCATTATATCCTATAGCTGCCATACAAACGATCAAACGGCTTAAAGGCATCTGGTCTGCAAGGGTACTCTAAGCTTCGGGTACCTGAAGCTAGCCTTCCTTTCTTGTTTTAAGTTAAGTTTTCTAGAGAGTGCCGCTGACAACGCACTACCTTCATATACAATGTGTGCCTTCAATTTATTTCAACTTTATTATATATTATTCTAAATGTATTACGTGGTGCACTGGTAGGAATATCTGGCTCATAATACGAAGGTTCCTGGTTCGATCCCCAAACACGGTAGTCCTCTGTTGCATTTTTTGGTTTTTATTGATTTTTTTGCTTATAACAGGTACAGGGTATTTAACAGTCAGGAAACTCGACAGTAATGTTCTAACTTTTTTTAAATGTGTGTGATTGTTGCTTATTTGCTTAAATTCCGTTACTTATTAAGTTAGATGCCGAATTGAACTTTTTTCGTTGCTTGTCTACTTTGATTTCGATGTTATTGCTGCTGTAATGTGCTTTTTTAGAATACTCTCGCAGGACAGTTGCCACAAACCGTTCGATGTTTTGTATTACAGCTATAGGATATAATGGTTTATTTAAATTCGGCTATAATGTTTAATTTAATTTAATTTCTAAAGTATCAATCAATTACCTTGCAAAATTGTGAATTTATTACTCTTTTGGCAACTATGTTACGGCCGTTTCGACTTATATTATATGCACCAAAAAGAAGATGTCGTAAAGTTTTAGCCCGAGAGCTTCACAACTGAAAGAATAGTTTGCGGTAAAAACACAGACATCGCTAAATCAACTCGTCTGGTGATTATAGGGTCGGATATGTATCCTTCACTGCGTTACAAACATCTGGTCAAAATACCCTCTGCAAGAGAATAAAATGCAAATGACGTTTACATTGCATCAACATAAACAAGTGAAATAAAAGTAACTTAAAGTAGATGATTACGTTAAGTAATAACTTAAGTACTACCTACACAGATCAATAATGTTTAAAAATTTTCACCACCCTTTCCCACCCTCGCAATTTCCACAAACATAAACATTCACCGTAATTCGACTATAAGAGTTCAAACCTCCTTATTACATACATATGTAGACTCATGTAGTGGTCCCAAAAATCAAACACCACATTTTTCTTCATCAATTAATAATAAAAGAGGGAAAGTTTTATTGAGGTATATTTTATTAACGAAATTTCTGCAGATCGGATCACTTTGAAATTTATTTAATTTGTGCAAATATATGTTAAACGTAAAACGAGGCGTGGCAGACCACACAAAGTATATATTACTGATAACCGTGACGAGCTGTCGATTTTGCCGACCGTCTGTCCGTCTGGATGAACGCACGGATCTCAGAAACTGAAATAGGAATCATAGTGCAAATTCTCCTAATACTGACCAAGATGAGACATATTTTTTCGGTTCCACGCCCATCGCCCCCTTAATATGTGTTTTTATGTTTTAAGTGCACAATTTTTAAGATTGAGTGTTGTGCTTTTACACACGAAATTCACCCTCCACCGATATCGTGGAGAAAGAGCGGTATAGAGAAAAGGTGAATGCAGCTAGTACGATCAGCGATTATGGCAATCGAGGAAATCGCAGAAGTCAGAGGTCAAGTTAAAAAGTTGTTAAATCGTTGATGGAGTGAAGTCGTCCAGGAGTGAAGTCGCAGTATTTCAAATCGTCAAGTTACCCAGTAGCCGCGTCGTCTTCCGTCGTCAGCAGTCGCAGTTGATAATTGCAATTCTCGTCGTTGTTGCCCTTCTGGCGTTGAAGTCATTTTATTCGAACGTTCACTACATACATATGTTAATCATCATTTCTCATTACACGTACATATTTAAATAAACTACAATCTATAACTTATCTAAATCTATGAAACAGGCAGAAGATGGCGTGGCAGAACCCCCAAAGTATATGTATTCTGGATTAGCATGGCGAGCTGAGGCGATATACCCATGGCCGTCTGTCTGAAAGGATGAACGAACGGATCACAGAAACTGTATGACCTACAGGAACTATATATATAGCAGTGTATATTCCCTTATACCGACGCAGAAGAAGTTTACTTTTTTTAGTCGGTGCTACGCCCACCGCCACCTCAATTTGTATTTTTCAGTTTTTTTTTATTTTAACTGAACAATTTTCTAGCTTGAGTCAGCCGAGTCGATCTGGCCATGTACGTCTGCGTGTCCGACAGCCTCTGTTTCTACGCAAACTAGTCTCTCAGTTTCAAATTTATTGGGCTAAAACTTTGCACCAATCCTTTAATCTGTTGCAGGTAGTATATAAGTCGGAACACTGCATCGCATAGCTGCCATTAGAACGATTGCGATTAAAGGTCGTAAATTCCACATTTTTAAGATAATTGATTAATCCTTATAAATCTTTTTGAAATAACTATATTAACCTATCCTGTAAATCTGATCAAAATCGGACTATTATATCGTATCGTCGTATCGTTTTAGGAACGATGGGAGAATATGTTTATTAATAACAAGAGAGGAAGACTAGCTTCGGTATTTGAAGCTTAGAATACCCTTGCAGACCAGTTGCCTTAAACTGTTCGATCGTTTGTATGGCAGCTATATTCATTTCCTATATGAATTAATTGTCTTGAAAAACACCAGAGTTATGCTCAATGACCCATTTTCTCCAATCGTTCCTATGGCAGCTATAGGACATAGTGGTCCGATGTTGATGATACTCTTGATATGTTCAAATAGCCTTTAAATATAGTTTCCTAAAAAATAATTAAATTATCTTTAAAAATGACGAATTTATGGCACTTTTTCCCAATCGTTCCTATGGCAGCTATGATGTAGTGTTCCGATGCAGACTTATATACTACCTGCAACAGATTGAAGGGTTGGTGCAAAGTTTCAGCCCGATAGCTTTAAAACTGAGAGACAAGTTTACATAGCAACCTACAGACGGACAGAGGGTCAGACAGACGGACATGGCTAGATCGACTCGGCTGGTGATGCTGATCAAGAATATACATATATACTTTATAGGGTCGGAGACGTCTCCTTTACTGCGTTACAAACTTCTGGTCAAAATTATAATACACTATGCAAGGGTATAAAAATAATTCATTCTGTTGCTATATCAACTAGTCTCTCAGTTTTAAAGCAGGTAGTATTTATGCCTGAATCGTAATACTCCATCCCATAGAAAAGTGGGTCTCTGAGCATAATTTTGGTATTTTTCAAGACAGTTTATTTATTTTTGGAAAATAGTCTTTTAATTCCATTAAAGTCGATTAAGAAAATTAAAAACGATAAACTTCTGGTCAAATTATAATACCCTCTGCAAGAGTATAATGAAAACCCAAAAATCTGACCACTATTCCTATATCTGCCAAACAAACTGTCAAACGGTTTCAAGGCATCTGGTTTGCAAGGGTATTTTATGCTTTGGAGCCCGAAGCTAGCCTTGCTTTGTTGTTTTTAAAGGTTTATCGTAAATATAAAAGTCCTAAATGCTAATAAAATAAAAATGAGGTTAAACAAATTATTGAGATAAAACCTTGTATATGTATGTATATGTACATATGTATGTTTACAGTTTTAGTTATTAAAATAAATCCGTTTGATTTAGACGGATCATCGAACGATCAGTAATAAGAGAACTATTCTGTAAGGTACGATTCTACACTCGGTTGCTGCTGCTTACAAACACAACAAATTGAGTGTTTGACCACTGTATTGCCTTTGTCAATGCAAGAACAAGGTGTTGATTTTTACTTGACCGAAGAAATCTCTACAAGCTCTTAGTAATTTTTCGAGTATAAATACGTGGTCTGTTCAAAAAGTATCGCGAATTTTGAGTTTTCGCGGGTTACGTATATTCGAATTTCGATTTTTTTGTGGCGTTATGTTGGTACACATGTCTCTCACTTATGCCGACAAGCTTAACTTAATTGTTGACAGCTGCTTTGCTTGCACGTGTTTTGTATCGTCTTCGATTTTTCGCCGCGAAATTCGTACCAAAATTGCTCAATTGCGACCAAAAACAGCATCGCATAAACATTGCTAATGAGATGTTAAACTCTGTCCGCGACGACACAAACATGCTCCAGAGGGTCATAACTGGTGACGAATCGTGGGTTTACGGTTATGACGTGGAAACCAAAGTTCAATCATCTCAATGGAAGCTGCCGCACGAACCAAGACCAAAAAAAGCGCGCCAAGTTCGGTCGAATGTGAAAGTTTTGCTGACAGTTTTCTTCGATTGCAGGGGCGTGGTGCATCATGAGTTCTTGCCACAGGAAAGAACGGTCAATAAGGAATATTACCTGCAAGTTATGCGCAATTTGCGCGAAGCAATCCGCCAGAAACGGCCGGATTTGTGGAAGAACAAAAATTGGCTTTTGCACCACGATAACGCACCTGCTCACACATCGTTGCTTGTGCGCGACTTTTTGGCCAAAAACAACAAACTAATGATGCCGCAGCCACCGTATTCCCCAGATCTGGCCCTCTGTGACTTTTTCTTGTTCCCTAAACTGAAGAGGCCCATGAAAGGACGACGTTACGCTACGCTTGACGAGATAAAGACGGCATCGAAGGAGGAGCTGAACAAGATTAAAAAAAATGATTTTTTGAAGTGCTTCGAAGATTGGAAAAACCGTTGGCACAAGTGTATAATATCTAATGGGGATTATTTTAAAGGTGACAAAATTGATATTCATAAATAAATAAATAACTTTTGAAAAAACACAAAATTCGCGATACTTTTCGAACAGCCCTCGTACATGTTCAATGAGGTACTCGTTGCAGCTCTCTGGTCGGCAAAGGTATTGTAAACTTGGATTACCGAAGCTAGCCTTCCATAATGATTTTTTTAAAGGGATTTAATGTTAACATATTTATATATGCATAAATATCTTTTAAAAAATGAAAACAATCGTTCAAAAGAATGTATACTTACATATGTATTTATGTACATTTACGCATACATAAATATAGGGGCGTTTATTTGGAACTGCATGTGTATGCATATTTAGAACATACATATATAGACTTATATGTATATATAAACAAAAAAAAAGAAAGGACGAAGCCTAGAATACCCTTGCAGACCAGTTGCCTACAAACGTTCGATAGCTATAGGATATAGTGGTCCGATTTTAAGGCTTTTAAGGTAGGTTCGCGAAGTCACAAATTTTTGCCAATCGTTCCTATGGTAGCTATGTAATGAAGTGTTCCGATATCAGTTCCGTTCTGTCTTATACACTACCTACAACCTGCAGAAAAAATGGCTTTGGGCAAAGTTATAGCCCGATAACATTAAAAATGAGAGACTAGTTTGCGTAGAAATAGACAGATAGATGTAGCTAGATCGTCTCGGCTGGTGATGCTGCCCGTTCCGGCTTATATACTGCTATATAAAGAACGGTTTGCAATGTTAATTACATTCCGATAGCTTCAAAATTAGGTGGCTAGTTTGCGTAGAAATAGGCAAACAGACGGATATGGCTAGATCGACTCGGCTGGTGATACTGATCAAGAATACATGTATGTATGTTTTCTCAGCGTTACAAACTTCTGGTCAAAATAAAATTCCCTCTGCAAGGGTATAAATATATATAGTATGTGCACATATATATATGTACACATTTTATGTATAAATATATGTATGTATATACATACGTACATATGTATGTACTCATTTTTTATGTTTGTATACGTGTATGTTTGAATAAACGTTCTCCAGATATGCGTGCAATAGAAGTTTTGGTGTATTAAATATTGCAGGACACATACATACACATTTTTGGTTTTCTCTAATTGAGTGGTCTGTTCGGTTGTAGTTTAGAGTGGCTCGCTACACGCTTTTTAATTGTTCGCTTTTCATTTTGCCCAGCTGCGGCAAGGTTGCGTGGCGATAAGATGTTAAGAGTATGTGGAATTATTTGTATAATCATTTTTGGGCAACATGCCGTCTGCTCATTGGAAAGTGGTAAGTAAAAGGACCTCGCCTCATATACATACATATATACTTATGTATATATTGTGTATGAGCCAAAGTATGTATGTATATATCATATACCGGTGTATAATAAAATTCATTTTTTAGAATTTTAAATGTATGTACATATGTACGTTTTAAATTTACAGAAAAGCTGCGTAACGTTATAGCCAGATAAGTTGACAACAGACAGATTGACAATTGCTATCGTGCGATCGTTCGTATGTAAGCTATTGAATATAGTGGTTATTTTCTTATTCGGCTGTAAAATTTTAAGTATATTTTCTAATAAAAAACACCATTGTTATGTTAAATTTCTCATTTACTTCAATGGGTTCTCAGCCTCAAGATATAGTTGTCCGATTTTTATGAGACTTTCAGGACATGTCAAAATTTTCAATAAATAGAGATTTATAAATAATTAATTAATTATCTTAAAACAATACCCTCTGCAAGGTATAAAATGTAGAATTTATTGCAATTTTTCATTGTTGCTATGGTAGCTATGTGATTTAGTGTTCCGATTTTAACCGTTTAGACCTATATGCTTTGGGTACAGTAGCAGCCCGATAGCTGTAAAACTGAAAGATTAGTTTGCGTGGAAACAGACAGACATATATATGTATATAGATTGACTCGTCTGGTGATGCTGATCACAAATATAATCACTTTTATGGCTTAATACCCATGCAGAGGATTTTATAATGTTGACCAGAAGTTTGTAACGCAGTAAAGGTCTCCTTCGACCCTATAAAGTATATATATTCTTGATTAGCATCACCAGCCGAGTCGATCTAGTCATGTCCGTTTGTCCGTCTGTCGGTTGCTATGTAAACTAGTCTCTCAGTTTTAAAGCTTTCGGGCTGAAACTTTGCACTAACCCTTCAATCTGTTGAAGGAAGTATATAAGTCGGATCGGCCGGAATCGGAACACTACATCACATTGCTGTCATAGGACCGATTGGGAAAAATTGGCATAAATTTGCATTTTTTAAGATAATTAATTCATTCTTTAGAAATTTGATGACTATTTTAACGTATCCTGAAAGTATTATCAAAATCGGACTGCTATAGCTGCCATAGGAACGATGTGAAAAACCCTTAAGACCGACCACTATATCCTATATCTGCCATACAAACGATCAAACAGTTTTAAGGCAAATGGTCTGCAAGAGTATTCTGAGCTTCGGGTACCGAACTAGCCTTCCTTTCTTGTTTTTTTTTATTCTTGATGACCAATACACTTTATTATTCGATTAAAACAATTTTGGAGACACTTTTGCCACTTTATTTTAGTGTTTTAAATCCGCTTTAATGTCTATGAAAAGTATATTTCCGAAGAAAGAATCAGTTATCTTATAAAACACCAGACAATGACCCATATAATAATTTTATTTACAGAAAGCATTTCTGAATATGTCAGAAAATGCTGCATAAGTGGTCTTCGTAATGCGCGAACCATGTCGTCCTGTTCAAATGATGATTTGGCTCTAACCTTAATTCCAAAACTATGGCTCGGTCTATGTCATTCAACATTTAAAGTCTGCTGTGCCCGAGAATTGGATCATCAGAATTGTGAACTAGGTCGATTGGCGGCCTTGGACGGAACTCGTTGTGACAAGGAAGAAAATTCATCAGCTAATGCATATACTACTTGCTGTCGATCTTGTCAAATTGGTCTGACTGTTAAAGCAAGTAAAGTTAACTGTAGGGACCCATTATTTTCCTTTATTTCCACAATTAAATCATATCGCGATTGCTGTAATGAAGGCGATGACTTTAATTTGAATCCGGAAATAGTTAAAAACGATGAAAGTCCTCTTGTTGAAGACTACGACATGGAAAAAAAATTAGCCTCTGAAGAGAATCCAGAGGGAACCATCGTCCTTACTGGCGACGGTAAGTATATACATACGTATACATATACAAGTATATGGTAAGAATACCCTTACAGACCAGTTGCATTCAAAGCGTTGGATCGTTTGTATTGCAGCAATAGAATATAGTGGTGCGATTTTTTATTTTTAATTATTATAAATCGGCTTTAATGTCCATAAAGAATATTTTTCAAGAATGAATTGAAAATCACCAGTTATGCTCAATGACCCATTTTCCCCCATCGTTCTGAATGGCAGCTAATGGATATAGACTTTCAGGATGGGTTAAGATAGACATTATATAGAATGAAACAATTATCTTTAAAAATAGCGAACTTCAATTTTCCCAATTTTCCCAAATCGTTGGAATTGATTTTGTGATATACAGGCGATTAAACGCTTTGAAAGCCTTAATTTCGAAGTAACGGGCTTGTAATTGCAGCCAACCGTAACCGTTAAAGCAGTACATTTGCATAACTAAAATTCATAAATAATTTATTTATTATCTTATCCTTAGACGACATTTGTGGAAAAATTCCCAATCTATGCGAACAGTTCTGCGAAAATACTTTTGACGCCTATCAGTGTAAATGCCACAAGGGATTTATATTAGATGCTAACAACGTTACATGCTCACCAGAGACCAAACAAATTTGCACGAGCGGTTACAATTTTGATGAACTCCAAGCAAAGTGCATTGATATTGATGAGTGTAGGGAAAAGGTTCATGATTGCCAATTGTCCCAATACTGCCACAATACTGTTGGCGGCTACCACTGTTTAAATGTGAAGGTTAAAGATTGCCCACTTGGTTATCACTACGAAAGTGAACTCGATAAATGTACAGGTTTGTTTTATGACATAAAAACTTTTATTAAAAACATTTGAAACTATTTTTTAGATATAAACTTTTTTTTTATATGTACATATGTCTATTTCTAGTGCTTATGGAGAAATATATATAATTAGTGGAGAGTGCTCAAGCAACTATTTTAAAAAATGTTTCAATATAATAATTTTAATTATATATATTTTGTTTACTTGGATCGTAATACTGGTCCCCATTGTACCATACCAATATTTATATTATTACGACTCTTATTTTTCTGTGCTTGTAAAGTTTTCGTTACTTCCATATATAGTAAATAGGTATTTACTGAATAAATGTAGTCATGTTCGTCTTTTTGAGTCTGTCGCTCGATATAAATACTTAGTTCTACAAAAAAACAAGTAAGAACATAACAGTCGAGTCTCTCGACTTTTCAATACCCTGTACAAAATTTGTTGTAAGCTAAAAATAACCAATAATGAAAGAAGACAAAACAAGAAAGGAAGGCTAGCTTCGGTACCCGAAGCATAGAATACCCTTGCAGACCAGTTGCCTTTAAACTGTTCCATCGATTGTATGGCAGCTATAGGATATAGTGATCCGATCTTTGGTTTTTAAATTTCTAAAAAAGCTTTAGTGTCTATGAAAACTGTTTTTATCAAGAAAGAATTAATTGTCTTGAAAAACAGGAGAGTAATGCTCAATGACCCATTTTCTCCAATCGTTCCTATGGCAGCTATAGGATATAGTAGTCCGATTTTGATGTAACTTCAGGATATGTTAAAATTTCTATTAAATATAGTTTACCAAGAAATAAATGAAATATCTTTAAGAATGGCGAATTTATGGATGTTTTTCCCAATCGTTCCTAGGGCAGCTATGTGATGTAGTATTCCGATTCCGACCGTTCCGGCTTATATACTACCTGCAACAGATTGAAGGGTTGGTGCAAAGTTTCAGTCCGATAGCTTTAGAACTGAGAGTTTACATAGCAACCGACAGACGGACAGACAGACGGACATGGCTAGATCGACTCGGCTGGTGATGCTGATCAAGAATATATATACTTTATAGGGTCGGAGACGTCTCCTTCACTGCGTTACAAACTTCTGGTCAAAATTATAATACCCTCAGCAAGGGTATAATGAAAGACCGAGTCTGGTGGGGATCGAACCAGGGATCTTCATGTTATGAGCCAGACACCACCGAAAACATTTTTAAACAAACAGCTAATGAAGTAAAAATATATAACTAAAACTGTAAACAAACATAAGTACATATATGTACATGTATAGGGTTTAATCTTAATAATTTTTTAACATAATTTTTATTTTATTAGCATTTTTTACGAAAAACCTTTAAAAATAAGAAAGAAAGGAAAGAACATCCTTGCAGACCAGATGTCTTCAACCCGTTCGATTGTTTTTTTGGCAGCTATAGAATATAGTTGTCCGATGTTTATGAAAATTATACTTCTTAAGAATAAATAAATTGTCTTGAAAAACTCCAATGACCCATTTTTTCACATCGTTTCTATGACAGCTATAGGATATAGTAGTCCGATTTATTTGATAATAACTTATAATAATTAAAAAAATATGCAAACCAAAAAAATAAAATAAATAAAAAACAAGAAAGCAAGGCTAGCTTCGGGATCCGAAGCTTAGAATACCCTTGCAGACCAGTTGCGTTCAAACCGTTCGATCAGTTGTATAGCAGCTATAGAATATAGTTGTCCGATGTCTATAAAAACTATACTTCTCAAGAATAAATAAAATGTCTTGAAAAATTCCAGAGTTATGCCCAATGACCCATTTTCTCACATCGTTTCTATGACATATAGGATATAGTAGTCCGATTTATATGATACTTTCAAGATATGTTAAAATAGTCATTAAATAGGGTGGGCGTGGCAACTTCTTCTGCGTCGGTATTAGAAGAATCTACACTGATAATATGGTTCCTCTAGCGCTTACAGTTTCTAAGATCTGTTTGTTAATCCGGACGGACAGACGAATGGCAGGTGGATATGGACGAACATATAACATACGCAATGACCAATAATATATATATTCTTTGAGTACTACAGGGTCTAAAAACTACTTTCGGTTGTCGGGCATTTTTTATCAATATTACAATTTTCAAAAATTCATTCGATTTCGTTTGTTTGGCATGCGGAAGATAATCCGATTTTACTTGTGCATGCAAGGTAGTTTCAACACGGTAGATTTAAAACAGATCATTTTTTTGCGTATAAACTGGAATCTCTTGATGCAGATCAAGAATATACATTCTTTTTAAGGACGGAGATACCTCTTTGACTGGGTGATAAACTCCTTGTTGACATTACAATCCGCTATTATATCTCTTCCACCTGTGCACGAAAAATACGGGCTCGATGCTCTCCCGTTTATTTGTCTTCTTTTTATAAAGTGAACCAAATTATCGACTGGTTCCGTTTCGCGTTCTTTTTTTTTTTAGATTATAGTGAATGCAAAGGCAATAATGAATGCGGTAACGATCAACAATGCTTAAACGATTCTGAAAGCCTTAAATGTAACCCTATTAAAAAGCAATTATGTGAAGATGGATTTATTTTGAGGAATGGTAGTTGTACGGATATCGACGAATGTGCTCATAACACAACAAACAATTGTCGCACTAATAGTCATCAGAAGTGCATGAACACTTTGGGAAGTTATTCTTGCCACTGCCAGACGGGATTTAATTTAGATATCACTCTAAATAAGTGCGTTGGTATGTCTTCTTTGTTTTTCATTTTTAAGTTCATAAATTGTCTGTCTCTTTTATAGACATTAACGAGTGTTCAATCAACAACCATAACTGCCTCCCAACTCAGAGATGTGACAATACGATTGGATCATATATATGCACGGTAATTTAAAAATAAAACATAATGCATATATATATTACATTTATTTTTTTCATTAGCGCCTTCAAAGTTGTGGTACAGGCTACACTCTAAATGCAGAAACTGGAAATTGCGATGGTAAGAAATTTTACAGGAATATGGATTAAAATGATCTTTTAGTCACTTGTGTAGCTTAAGGAAGTTTTTACTAACTAGTTGATAACATAGTAAAATAGGTTTCTAGAGCACCCAACTTCCATGTTTGAGTAAAATATTGGCCATTAAGGTAGTAGTCAAATACTAATAATTGAGTGTACGCATATAAATACTGTATTGAATCACCTCTCCCCAAAGGGGAACTGTTGAACTGTTGAATGCCCAAGCCTCAAGTCTGACAACAATGCCTTACATGTAAATTATCCTGTTTTGTTGAAAACCGTGTTTGTTCGCTCTAACTATGTGCCAGAAAATTTTCATTTGCGGGAATGACGGACGGACAGACGGACATGGCTATATCGACTCAGCTCGTCATGCTGATCAAGAATATATATACTTTGTGGGGTCTGCCACGCCTCCTTCTGCCTGTTACATACATTTGCACAAACTTAATATACCCTTTACCCTTTGGGTACAGGGTCTAAAAAAATATTAGAATATAATATAATAATATTTTACCGATGTTATTTTCCGGTTTAACCATTTTATATTTTTGCAAAATTTTTTCTTTTAAGATGATGATGAATGTACACTTAATACGCATAACTGTCCCAAATACTATGATTGTTACAATACAAAAGGATCATTTCGTTGTTATAGGAAAACGACCAGTAGTTCAACAACAACAACAACTACGGTTACACCAGAGGTTTCGGAGATAATACCAAAAGCAAACTTATCTAGACATCCATATCCAATCATTTTTAAGCAAGGATACGATTACACAACATCGACTAAATCTCAATTGTCTTGTCCTCCTGGATTTTACAGGAATGACGTCGGTGCATGTGTCGGTAATTATAAGTGGTAATTAGTTACAATTTTTAATAAGTTTGGTATTGCGAAGAACAAAATATTTTTATTTATTTATTTTTTTGCAAATGTATTCATTCTACCTTTTATTACAAGTTCTTTGTTATTGTCGAATACCGCGTTTTTTAGAGCAAACTCTTTGTTTAATGGAATTTGAACGCGATCCAATTAAAGTAACACTATTGACTGCATCAATAATCGAGTCGATATAGAAGAAGGTTTTAATCGATCGAGCGATTTAAGAGCAACGGCTTTTCAAGAGTATCTTCGGTCACCGAAGATATTATTAATTTCGTAATTATTTTGCTTGCATTGTAATACTATACTATATGTCCCTAATCAGTTTAAAAAGAATCGTTGGACCCGGGAATAGGAGCTGATTCTAAGTGAAAGGCTTCCGGGTATTCTATAAATTATAAGAATAAATACTTTTCTCAAAAGTTGCTTTTAAAATTATACATTTTTAGATAAAAATGAATGTCAAGAAAACAATTCTTGTGGTAGCCATGAGCGTTGCATCAACACTAACGGAAATTTCCGCTGCGAAAGCCTTTTGCAGTGTACGGCTGGTTACAAATCAACACCAGACGGAAAAGCATGCATAGGTACGTGAATGTAATTTATTCTAGAGCAAAAAAAATACAACAAATACTTTCCACCAAATATCTGCTCTCGCTGATCAAACGCCAACATCGAAAATTACAAATGTCCTAGATCTCTGTTTTGCGAACTGCCAGCTAAAATTTGAGGGTCGTTTGATAAGTCCATGACTTTTCCAACAATGTAATCGTAAACATTTTTTAATAGACTGTTAATTAGACAAAGCTTCTTCGATAACTTTGAATTTATCAGCTCTCGCAAGCCCATAACCTTGTGCATAATTATCGAAATGGATAAGTGTAAATTTTCAGTGCTAATAAAGGGTTTTTTTGTGCAAAAAAAAAGTTTTTCTGAGTTCCGTTGTGAGCGTACAAGTGTCACGGCACGAAAATTATCGACAAAATCCATGCAATGGTATTTGAGAGTAAACGGACACAAGTTTTCAAGTTGGAGAGTAAACAAGTTCATATATGTTAACTTAGTAAAAGTTTGGAAAAAAGTTTTTCCATTGCCAAATATATATTGTTATTCAATGTTATCATTCGGATGTGTATATTGTTAACTTGTATTGTCGCTTGCCTAGGTTGAATATATGGGAGTTGCTGCCTAAACTGGTTACTGAAGGTTACTTAAAATATGTAGTTTCATCGAAAATTATCGACAAAATCCATTCAATGGTATTTGAGAGTAAACGGACACAAGTTGTAGTTGGAGAGTAAACAAGTTTATATATGTTGACTTAGTAAAAGTTTGGAAAAAAGTTTTTCCATTGCCCATATATATTGTTATTCAATGTTATCATTCGGATGTGTATATTGTTAACTTGTATTGTCGCTTGCCTAGGTTGAATATATGGGAGTTGCTGCCTAAACTTTGATAGTTTTCAACCAAACTACACAAATGTAATGCTCCACTCTTAGCTCAAATATATCCTCTAAAGAACGTGTCTATCAGTTAAACCATCACTATTTCATGGTTTTCCTCCTGTCCAGTTATTTGATTAAGTATTAATGCCAATTTGGTGGTAAACCATTTTGTGGGTCTTCAATACGGACTGGCGTCCCTGTATCAAAGAGAATATTTAATATTCGAGGGTATTGCGGATGCGCTTATCCGCATAATACTCAGCGAGACACTTTCGAATACATTGAAGTGTTGTAAGACTCGAGATCAGCATCTACCTACCCACTACCTTATTGCCTACGGCTAGGGTGCCCTTTATAAATGCTCATAAATATGTCAATATTTTTTATTCCACTACCCAAATCTCCCGGGAATTCTTTGACTAATTTTATTATATCTATCTGACACTTATTTTTAGATTTCTCCCCTCTCCCTACCTTCGTTTTTTATAGCTTGGCGTTACCCCGCTACCTATTTGGTTTATTTTTATACCCTTGCAGAGGGTATTATAATTTTGACCAGAAGTTTGTAACGCAGTGAAGAAGACATTTCCGACCCTATAAAGTATATATATTCTTGATCAGCATCACCAGCCGAGTCGATCTAGCCATGTCCGTCTGTCCGTCTGTCGGTTGCTATGTAAACTAGTCTCTCAGTTTTAAAGCTATCGGGTTGAAACTTTGCACCATTCCTTCAATCTGTTGCAGGTAGTATATAACTCGGAACGGCTGGAATCGGCACAATACATCACATATCTGCCATAGGAACGATTGGGAAAAAGTGCTATAAACTCGCCCATTTTAAAGATATTTTATTTATTTCTTAGAAAACTTCTATTATTGACTATTTTCACATATCCTGAAAGTTTCATCAAAATCAAACCAATCTATCCTGCTGCTATAGGAACGATGTGAGAAAATGAGTCATTGAGCATAACTCTGGTGTTTTTCAAGACAATTAATTCATTTTTGAGAATTCATAGACAATAAATCCCTTTTAGAAAATCAAAAGGGTTCCTATGAAAGCTATGTGATGTAGTGTTTCGATTCCGGAACGCTGCATCGCAAAGCTGTCATAGGAACGATTGGGAAAAAACTGAGAGACTAGTTTTTATAGCAACGGACGGACCAGACGGACATGGTTAGATCGACTCGGCTGTTGATGCTGATCAGGAATATATATACTTTATAGGGTCGGAGATGTCTCCTTTACTGCGTTACAAACTTCTGGTCAAAATTATAATACCCTCTGCAAGGGTATAAAAATTGTCACCTATTATATTGTCAATTAGTATACGAGTATATCTGGCTTCATAGCCAAACATACTACCCCCGTTGGAAGGCAAGGGCTTTAAACAACATCATGTTTTGGAAGCACACAAAACTTGCCGGTAGCTCTGTATTTAATAAGCTACTCTGACAACCGGTTGGCTGCTGGTATGAGATCCAGTACTCGAGCTAACGGCCACTTAAGAGGTGGTAAGTTCTCGTCCTTAACCAGTACGACATCGTTAACCTCATCGTTGTTTTGATGCTAAAGAATGGTCAGGTACTTCTTACGCCAACGATCCCCCTATACCTGCTGGTAATATGAGTCTCGTGACATCCGGATCAGGAAATAATAGCAGCGAAACTGTACCTAGCAAATGCGCAGGCGTTAAAACGATCGGATGTCCAGGTTCTCTGAGAGAGGAACCTAAGGTGACAGACAAGCGTGCGAACTTCGTCAAATGATAGCAATAATGGACTAACAGTGCAATAAAAGTGGTGTTTTACAGTTTCAGCTACTGCTTCCCACAGCACACTAAAGTGTGGAAACCGAAGTGAAATAAAGCGCCATTCGCCATTCCCCAGAGCAAGAGTCAACCACCGCTTCAATGAGTGCGCATTATTACAGGACTGAGTCCGGCCTCGGAAGAACGATCAGATGCTGACACTCAAATCTAGTGCTGAGTTTCCTAGCAGACCTCCAACTCGCATGAGAGCGAACTCGCCCAAAAACGGGTCGAGAGCGCTAATTGCGCTTGTTGCCTTGACCAGCTGGCTCTGGTAATCCTCAGACAAGTGGCCATCTGGACAGAGCGCACATTGCCGCTTGTCTTTTACGGAATGTTCAAGGTGCCTGAAACTGTTGCAGAACTTAAAGACATGTCAGCCATTCCTAGGAGTTGACAAATTTGCAAACGGCTGAAACGGCGCTCACTGTCACAGCACCAGCCAAAACGATTTTCTCAAACTCTGGCAGCAACTTGACAAGACTTAGGTCGGGATTTCTAAGGTTTTCGGATGAAAGGTGGTTGAAACCGGGAAAGTTGACCTCTTACCCTACAACATTACCACAACAGAATCACAAAATAATGAGTTAAGCAAGCAGCAATGCAGTATACAATTCCAGTAAAGGCACTGATTGCCTTTAACGGAGCCACTCGTAAGAGACGCGCCTGTCTTTTGACATCAACATTTGTCACTACGTAAACGCAACCTCCATAGGTTCGAATACTGGCATCACTGAAGCCATGGATCTTTAGGGCTTGTTTGAGAGTAGGACACGACGAGGAGACCTCACTGAAGCCATGGAACTTAAGGGCAATGACGCCAACATACGAGGAAGATTCTCTTCCAAATAGAGCTTTTCCGTCGTGAGCTGCAATATTTTGGCTTTCGTTATCACAGGGCTAATGAGACCAGGAGGATTAAAAAATCGAACAAAAGTCGACAGAACAAATCGTGGCAATGCTTTAATTTGACCTGTTGCGGGAAAAAGAAAAAAGAAGGCAGTCTGCAGTAGGATCGCGGGTTACGCCAAGAGCCTTGGTGATTTCGCTGCCGTCGTCGATGTTGAGAAACGTGTCTTTCTTGGAATTCGCTGGTGACGTTCCAGCGATCTTTCCAAGTGATAGATGAATGGACTCTTCATTCACTTCTAGGTTGCTCTTAACTGGCTGGTGATTCGAGTATTCTTCCGAAAGTAGGCGCTAGAAATTATTCTTGAAATGAGCTTCGCAACTATGCTCCTCTTACATTTTAGTGGACCTCCCTTCACCATGGCTCTCCACTTCATCTCAGACGGAGACTGCGCCAGCAAGGATGACGATTGGTTGCCATCAGAACTACCACCAGTGACGAACCATCCAAGGCGTCTTATATAGCAGCGGCAGTCTAGTAGCCGACACGCAGTTTCTTCTCTCCACCATTTTCCGCTTCCTTAGCTCATACTGGTAAGCTGACTTTAGAGACAAGATCAATGCTTATCTTTGTAGTCACCTTCTGTTATAAGGTCTCCCAGTAAGTTAATTAGCATTCAGGAATTGAAAAGCGGGCAGTATACTGTAGCACTGCTAAGAGTGCCGCAGGATTTGTTATCGCTTTCATGTATTTAGTTACGAACGGCTGCGACGATGCTTTAAGCGTCTCTTGGAATTTTTAAAAAAGTGGTATGTTCAGTTAATAATTATTAGTTATTACTTTATATTTGTGTTGTGAAATACCGTTTGTATTTCATAAACATATTTAGTATAGCCATTTTGACTTAGGGTTCAAATGCAAGCATCTGCAGTATGACGTTTGCTTGTGCATGACGGTTGTGGTTTACCGCAGGCTTTTGTAAGCCCAAGCATTAGCAAAATATACTCCTTAGAATATTCTTGCGGGAGCTAGCGGTGCCACTAGATACTTATGTGAAGAACACTTCTGAGTCTAATGCGATGGTTTTAAGGAACACTGTCGAATAGTTGGTTATTTGAAAGAGTGACGCTTTTGGTGTTTCTAGACTGGAGATTCTTTTTACCTTTTTTACATCGAGGACTTTGCTGATCTTCAGTTGGTAGGTATAGTATTTATACCATTGCAGAGGGTATTATAATGTTGACCTAGAGAAATCTCCGACCCCATAAACTATATATTCTTGATCTGTCTATCTGTTTCTACGTAAACTAGTCTCTCAGTTTTAGGAATATAGGCTGCAAGAGTATTTTAAGCTTCGGGCTTTGAAACTAGCATTCGTTTCTGTTTATTCCCTTGCAAAGGATTAAAATAGTCATGTCCGTTCATTTGTGGACAATATACTTTTCATTGACATTAAGCAAATTTTGAAAATGAAAAACTAAAATCGAACCACTTTATTTTACAGCTACCATTCAAACAACGAACGGTTTGAAGGCAACTGGTCTGCAAGTGTATTTAAGCCTCAGATCCCGAAGATATCGTTTAAGAGTTTTTAACCGGTTTTATTAACAGCTCTGTTTTATATTAATTTATGAACAACTCTCAACGCTAGTATTAATTAAATTGCAATAAAATAATTTAATCTTTTATTTAAGTTTATTTAGGAACTAACAAAATATTAAACTACCTGCAACAGATGGAAGGGTTGGAGCAAAGTTTCAGCCCGATAGCTTTGAAACTGAGAGACTAGTTTACATAGCAACTGACAGACGGGCAGACAGACGGACATGGCTATATCGACTCGGCTGGGGATGCAGATCAATAATATATATACTTTATAGGGTCTGAAATGTCTCCTTTACTGCGTAACAAGCTTCTGGTCAAAATTATAATACCCTCTGCAAGGGTATAAAAACTTATAAAATTAACATAACATTACGGCAGATCAGAAAGAGAGAGATATATATTATATAAAATAATATTCATTTGCGGATCGTATTGTTCAAGCATATTATAGAAAAAGTTTTATTTTATATCGCATTTAATCAGACATTGATGAGTGCGAATCTGGCGAACACAATTGTGGAGAAGGGCAAATATGCCGCAATCGAAACGGCGGATATGTATGCTCCTGTCCTTTGGGTCACGAACTAAAACGCCACAATAATGGCGCCAACAATTGTGTGGATATAAACGAATGCGAGCTGGATCAACGTGCATGTCCATCAAATGCGTATTGCTTCAACACAATAGGCTCATACCATTGTGAGTGCAAAATCGGATTTCAGAAAAAAAATGATGATGATAACACGCGATGTTTGGATGTCGATGAGTGCCAAATGGTTCCTGGTCTCTGTCAACAAAAGTGTGTTAATTTTTGGGGTGGATATCGGTGCACATGCAATTCTGGATACCAGATAGGACCAGACAATCGCACATGCAACGATATAAATGAATGTGAATTGCATAAGGATTACAAGTTATGCATGGGGTAGGTACATGGACCAAACTTCCGGACCATTATTAATATATTATTATTACCAGTATTTGCATTAACACTCCTGGATCATACCAATGCTCCTGTCCTCGTGGTTATACCTTGTCAGCAGACATGAACACGTGCCGTGATATCGATGAATGTGCAACTGATTCCAATAATCATGTCTGCACAGGCCGGGTATGTATAAAATTAAAAGCTCAAATTACTTTACTAGGTTCGGTTTAGTTGAGACGATTAATCCAAAGGCCCACCAATGGTACTTAATGATACTGGTTAAGAGCGTTCCCTAAATATGTTTTACTGCATAAGTTACGGGTATTTAAAGCACATTTACTATTAAAACTCTCTTGATGTTACACAAAAAAAATTCCTTTATGTTTTTGGTATATAGATTGTTTTAAAGAAAATGTAAAAAATATAAATTGTTACAGTAATAGATAAATAAATAAACAATAAATCGGCTTAAAAAACGAAAAACATTTTAAAAGTTTTTTTTAAAACCGACTCATCACATAGACGAGAATTTGCCTTTAAAATCGTGTACACAAAATGGAAAGACGGTGTTTCCTGAATTTTAGTTGTTTGATCGCACCCTGCTGATATTGTTAAAATAACGTAACTTTGTAAATGCTTTTTGAATAGTCTTAATACCTGTAGTACAAGGGTATGTTTAAGAGTGCAAATGTAAAAGTTTGTATAATAGAGAATGAATATTTGTATATGAATATCAAGTTTGTTTATTCTTGTTTTTATACCCTTGCCAGAAGTTTGTAACGCAGCGAAAAAGACATCTCCGACACCAAAAAGTATATATATTATTGATTAGCATCACCAGCCGAGCCGATCTAGCCATGTCCTTCTGTCGGTCCGTCTGTCTGTCCGTCTGTCCACTTCTACGCAAACGATTTTCTCATCTCATTTTCTATCGGACTGAATCTTGGCACCAACCCTTTTGCTGGTAGTATATACGTCGGAACGGCCGGAATCGGAACACTACATCACATAGCTGCCATATGAAAGATAGGGAGGTCACATTTTATTATCATATTTAGGAAAATATAGGCCATTGACCATTGGCCATGGACATTTATTAATTTCTGGACAATAAACTTTTCATAGACATTAAAGCCAAATTAGAAAATAAAACAAATTAGACTAGTATATTCTATAGCTACCATACAAACTATCGAACGGTTTGAAGACAACTGATCTGCAAGGGTATTCGGCCCCGAAGCTAGCCTTTCTTTCTGGTTTTTTATTATTTATGTAGAGCTGCTGTACAATAATATAAACTAACATAAATTAACATACGACTTAGTAGCTATGGAAACTGAGACCACCAGCTTGCTTAATACTGCTATTATCAAAGCGATCACCATTTTTAAAAATTTGTTTATTTTGATTACCTTATCGGATGTTATATATGAAGAATGGTCCTCTATGTCTTTTGAAAACTCTTTGGCAATAATCGATCAGGATGTTTCCGATTTTTTTGCAACTTTTTTCAAAACCACATATGCTGAACCATTAATTTTTTTAAGCCATACGTATTTCTATTAATTCTCAAGGACAAATTTAATTGTCGATCCCTATTTAAACGAATGCTTGAATATACTGGATCTTCAGAGGGTTAAGCCAGTTTTTTCGGCGGCACCAGACGGTGTACCACCCTGCGTACTCAGATACTGCGCCGATACCCTGTGCAAGCCTTTTCTTATATTATTCAGTTTGTCTTTTAAAACTTGGATGTTTTCCCTCTTTGGAAAGAATCATTCGGGTTCACTAAAGATAAAACACGTAAAAAATGGAATCTCATATCAAAACAAGAAAGGAAGTCTAGCTTCGGTACCCGAAGCTTTGAATACCCTTGCAGATTCAAGATTATTTTATTTAAGAATTTTTTTAAACTACCCGATTAAAACAAAAGGATTGCTGCTGGTTTCTGTGATATTTATTTGGAATTTCACGTACTCAGCCCCCCCCACCACGACAAGGTCTCAATCCATGAGGGGGAATTTTACAATTACTTATTACCTATATTGCACTAAAGGATTATAAAATTTTTTAATAACTATGCATTATTATAATATATATATATTTACAATCACTTATAAGTAACTATTAGTAGAATAAATAAATATATAAATAACTTATCTATAAACTATATTTAAGGAATATCCCATCATGATGACTATAAGGGGTCTGGTAGGTAAGAGCTACAGGATCTTTTAACCGATTATCACCAAATATCCAAACAATTTGTGTTAAATGTTTTGTGGTTGGATAATTATTAATTGGTAAAAGGCCATATCCGTTAAAAGTCTCCTCTAGTTGATCACTTCTGGTAAATCTGCAAATATTAAAACCACCTAATATTACCAGATTACTATTGCTATTCATTTCGCGAACTCTATTTATATCCGCAGTCATTAGACCCTGTACCCAAAGGGTAAAGGGTATATTAAGTTTGTGCAAATGTATGTAACAGGCAGAAGGAGGCGTGGCAGACCCCACAAAGTATATATATTCTTGATCAGCATGACGAGCTGAGTCGATATAGCCATGTCCGTCTGTCCGTCTGTCCGTCCGTCCGTCCGTCCGTCCGTCCGTCCGTCCGTCCGTCCGTCCGTCCGGATGAACACACGGATCTCAGCAACTGTAAGAGATAGAGTAACCGTATTACCAGTGTGGATTCTCCTAATACTGAGTCAATTAGAGTTTATTTTTTTAAGTCGGTGCCACGCCCACCGCCCCCGCAATTTGTATTTTAATTTTTGCACTGCCCTGCACTGCACAATTTTCAAGCTAAAATTTTTTTAAAAATACCAATGCAATTGGTGCATAGATTTCTACCGATCCTGAAAATTTCATTCAGATTGGTTAATTAGAAAGGGCACAATAAATACCTAAAGTTTACAGGCGCTAACCACAAATAATCTGCTTATTTGCTCAAACAAACGGTAAGTTGCTTGCGTTCGGTGGTTGATTTTTCTCGGAAGTGCCGCTGCAGCTGCGCTGCCACTACCTTCATATACATACATACGAATGTGTATGTATGTATGAATGTGCGCCTTCAATATATTTATACTGTATTAGCTGCCGGTTCAAAAAGTTTGGGTTTGTCGAATGGTTACGCCGTTCGACTTAAAACGCGAAGATCTTGGGTTCGAATCCCAGACCGGACGCGGTGTGAATATATATTATTTTTGGTTTTGATATATTTTGCTTATAACCAATTTGTACAGGGTCTGTAACAGTCGGGAAACTCGACTGTAACGTTCTTACTTGTTTCATTTCGAAATCTTGTGACTGGAAAACATTGGATTCCTATATATAACTATAAATGATGTATCCAAATACTTAAAAGCAATCGATTGATATATGGTCCTTGGGTTTGTCGACTTATTTGTCTCAAACAGAAAGACTACATTATCGGATATACTATGCTTGGCAAAAATGAGAATTCCATTTTTACCAGCACAATTCGATCGAACGCCATCAAGTCTTCTTACTATGTCAAAATCATTTAAATAACAATTTTCGCTAGGAAGAGACCAAGTTTCGACGAAACATAGAAAATTTGCTGAACATATAGTATCATCGTTAATAATATCTTCGCGATGACTGCGAAGAGACTCAACATTGTGATAATACAAGGTAATTGCTTCTGATCCGTTAACAAAACACTTGTATAGCGTATTCAAAGACTTTTCCTCTCTAAGACTTTCAAGTTCACTTTGAACATTTGTAGCTCCAAATCTTGTTGGAGGAACAAAGTCGCCTATAAGAAAAAGTCCAGATGCACTCGTTGCTCTGCTACATCCTACGTATAGCGAAGCTCGCCTAATGCCTCTTTTAAGATGCACTGCGACTTTGCTATAGGTTGCTCCTTGGCTTTTATGGTTCGTAATAGCCTCAGCAGGGACAACTGGAAATTGTTTTCGATCAACGGAAGCATGCTCAGATCTACCACATTGAAAAACTCGAGCGACTTTTAAATTGGAGTCCATTCGGGATGAGGACTTGTTGGTTCGTAAAAGTTAATCCAAAGTCTTGTCACTAATTTTAAGCCATTTAAATTGCAATGGTCAATTTGCATCAACTGACCAGTTGCTCCATTAACTAAACCGTCGGTGGTGTCAATATTGACGGTGACCATATATTTTGCGTTGTTTTTAGATGCAGACTATATGGCAACCCCTGAGTTTCAGAGGTTTTCATAGTTTGGACATGTCTTAGCGTATTTTCTTGATTTCGCGCTGACATGTTTGCCGTTCTTACAGTATCAACAGCAGTTGATACAAACTCCTCTGTTTCTATTTGGGCAAGTTTAAGGGTGTTAAAATGGTTGACTTCATCATTAGAACAAAACAAATGAATGGCGTCATCGGGAACTTCGTTAAGTGGAATTACTCTTTGATTTAGGAGCTCTATATCAGCAGCTGTCATATTGGTTTCTGAAATGTTGTTTAGGGCCAAGACAAAGGCATGGTCCCCGTGCTGCCGCATGATCTCTGTGAGCTCGAAAAACCTAAAATTATCCCACATGTTGGTTCCAGCAAGAACGCTTTAAGAATTATTTGTCCTATCCGAAAATATCCAACTATCTCCAACTGGCGAAAGCTGCTTAAGGTCTGCAAAAACTATAATTGATTTCCCTCCAAAACATATGTCTTGACTTCTAAAAATTTGTCGAAGCCGTTGGTCCAAAAAGAGAGCATTTTTGAACCGACCATGGAGATTTCATCAATTATAATTAATTGGAGATCAATCAACTTGCAATGAATAGAATTTAAATTATTATTGCTTAAAGGCCTTAAAGGCCCTGAAGACTGGTTGATTGGAAGAGAGAACACGGAATGAAGAGTAAGTCCTCCTATTCCAAAAGCAGCTTTTCCAGTTGGAGCACATAATAAGACCTTTGCTGAATCGGTCGCCCCCGGAATCTTATTTGCTCACCAAGTTACAGACTGATAAATAGTAGATATCAGTCTGCTTTTTCCTACTCCGGCCCCTCCTCCAACGTATTCATAGAAAATTTTTTTACTAGCCACATTGTGCATGACATGGGCATAATATTCTCGTTGTTTGCAATTGAGGGATCGGGTTAGCGAGCACAGATCATCTTGGGAAACTAAGGGGGGAAGTCTAATTACTTGAAGTTCGCCATCTTGCTCAGGGTTATTTGCTGCAACATCGTCCCGAAGCACATACATGCAAATCTTCCAGAACTCTCTCCAATTCCATGTGGTCAAACACATCATATTGCTGTTTGTTTGTTCTAATCACAGCATTATTATTTATGAATGTGCTTTCGTTATCATTGGTAATGAGTTCGGTTTCTTCATTTCGCCAAGGATAGAAAAGCTTTATGTGCTCTCTAAAATAGTCGGAAGGGGAAGAATTCAAACTAAAGCGAACCCATCTAAGAATCAAAGACGCTTTCGTCTTTTTACGCACCCACTCCCATCCATCAGATGGTAGCTTTGTTTGGTAACGTTTTCATCCTCTTCTGCCTCCATAATCTCTTCAGCATATTCTTCATTTTGCTGAGCTGATCGCGCGTTCGGCTTGATATATTTGTACCATGCTCCAAATTCGGCCAGACAAATTCTTTCAAAATGCTCATGCCTTTGCACATAGCGGTCAAGCAAATTTCGCTCAAATATATTTGTCGAGTTTTCGGGTAGTCGATCTAACTCGGCAGTAGATCGAACTATCCTGACTCGTTTGTCTGGATGGCAAGTGCTTATAAAAATATTTCCTTCACTTGTCTCCGACATGTGCAAACCCAAGATATTGTAAGATGCTTCTTGGGCTGATATCTCAGAAGCGTTTATAAAATTGCTGCCAAGGTGCTGCAATTTTCGTTTAATATAAATATTTCCATGACTTATTTCAGTCATGGCTTCACGAAGCAACTGCGATACGCCCCTGTTACTTTTATTTATGTAGTTAATTATGTAACTACAACAGGCGTATGCATCTAGGATAAATTGAATATCCATATTTGCTTTATGTAAGCCTAAAATATCCCTATTATATGCATTAAGCAATCGATCTGAAAATCGTCTACGCAGAAATATCTGTGGCTTTTTAGACCCTGTACCCAAAGGGTAAAGGGTATACTAAGTTTGTGCAAATGTATGTAACAGGCAGAAGGAGGCGTGGCAGACCACACAAAGTATATATATTCTTGATCAGCATGACGAGCTGAGTCGATATAGCCATGTCCGTCTGTCCGTCTGTCCGTCCGTCCGTCCGTCTGTCCGTCTGTCCGTCCGTCCGTCCGTCCGTCCGTCCGTCCGTCCGTCCGGATGAACACACGGATCTCAGCAACTGTAAGAGCTAGAGTAACCGTATTACCAATGTGGATTCTCCTAATACTGAGTAAATTAGAGTTTATTTTTTTTAATCGGTGCCCACCGCCCTCGCAATTTGTATTTCAATTTTTGCACTGCCCTGCACTGCACAATTTTTAAGCTAAAATTTTTTTTAAAATACACATGCAATTGGAGCATAGATTTCTACCGATCCTGAAAATTTCATCAAGATTGGTTAATTAGAAAGCGCACAATAAATACCTAAAGTTTACAGGCGCTTACCACAAAAATCTGTTTATTTGCGCAAACAAACGGTAAATCGCTTGCGTTCGGTGGTTGATTTTTCTCGGAAGTGCCGCTGCAGCTGCGCTGCCACTACCTTCATATACATATGTATGAATGTGCGCCTTCAATAAATTTATACTGTATTAGCTGTCGGCTCAAAAAGTTTGGGTTTGTCGAATGGTTACGACGTTCGACTTAAAACGCGAAGATCTTGGGTTCGAATCCCAGACCGGACTCGGTGTGAATATAATATTTTTATTTTTTTTGCTTATAACCAAATTTGTACAGGGTCTGTAACAGTCGGGAAACTCGACTGTAACGTTTTTACTTGTTTAAACTTGACCGGATGGCGAACTTATAATTATCAAAACTTATTTCTAAATGGGCCAGAAAATATTCAAAATTATTAAAACTAGATGCTTCTTCATCGGGGCAAACTTTTAAAACATCCTTTATCTTTTTAAACAAAGCTCTATATTCATTTATATTAGCTTCGTTTTCTTCTAATGGACTTAATATCACTGTTTCTGGCATAGGAGGGAAAGGCATTATGAATCGGCAGAACTCTTGACCACGCAGCTCTCTTAGGCATGAGGAACTATGCTTGTGTCTTTGATACGGAAGTACATCTAGTAATTCCGGATCGTCTCCGTTAGTAGTAATAAACCTATCAATAAAGTTTATTACTGGCTCGGTACTTTCTGTATCATCGAGCTTTGGAGCACAAGCAAGGCAGTACATGCCATGAGAATGCGGAGACCCTCTGTGCTGAAATTCATTTCTCCAATACTAGTGGGAAAGGGTAAATTCGCCAAAAATATCGGAGCTCTTGAACAATTTCATAAGTTGCCTCAACCTATAATCGAAATATCTAGAGCACGTCACAGGGTCCGATCGGATTAACCGAGCTTTTTCGGAGCTAGAAAGCCCTTCCTCCTCGCTTATACGCCTATTGTCCAAAAGAAGGGAAAGGATAACCAATAGTTCATTCCACTTAGTTTCAGCAGCGGAAAGGGTAATAAAAAAAGTAGGCAACCATGGCAATCATGGCAAGAACTTTTTTTTTCAGCTTCCCAATGAGCTGGAGCGGAAAGTAATCCCTTAAGGATATGGTAGCCATCATCGTGTTGCACAAGTCTGTCAACAAACAATTCGTCCCTTAAATTCCCAGCCGTCACTGTACCTGATTTTTTGCGTAAAGCAATTGAAATAGAATTTTGGATGCGTTGCATCTCATAGAATTTGTACATATACAACACCTTGGGAACTACAGCGCAGTGACGGTCGTAAAAACGAATTTGGGATCTCGCTTTTCTGGAATAGGTCGTGCATGCTTTAAATATTTCAACACAAGAAATAGTGGGAAACGAAAGTTCCTCTGTGTCTTCGTCAAGCGTTAAGCTTGTCGGACTGCGGCCTTCACCAGGTGCCATTGCAATTCGCTGAAGAGCAGAATCATCGTTTTCCAAGAGGTTTTCATGCCCTCCTGGACTTAGATTGGCTTCTAAAAGAGCGCCATGTTGTGTTTGGGGCTGTTGTCGAAGGAGTTGTTCTACTACTTCCCTGTCGGCTTCATCAGCGATAAAGGGAACTTCTTCGGTTTCTGGTAATCGATTTAACCAATCATTGTTAAATGAAATACCATGCTTTCTATATAGCTCGGTGTTGACTAAATACCGCACAGCTTCAAGGACCCTCGCTGGTCGAATAGTCTCAGTCATAAAATTATGAGAATATTCGAGTTTCCTTTTCAGGTGAACCTGTACGACGTGCGTCGAGTCAAAGGACCGAGGAAGTGCGGTTACCACATCGGGTACGGAAATTGGGACATTGACCACAGCCCCCCTTATTCCACATTGCCTTTCATATCCGAGATAAATAAATAATTCTCATAAAAGGAATTCTCGGAGAAATACGACGTTCTTCAAGGCATGTAAGGCCTTTAAGACAGTCTGGAACTTCGGGGAAACTAAAACCATTTGCTAAGCAAAGAGAAGGTATTCTACCTAAAGACACAGATCGGCGACAAGTGCTGCAAAATTTGTATTTGCCGGACGTATTGGGAAACTTAATGGACACATAAAATGCTTTGCCTACATTCATACTAGGGAATTTCGAAGAGATAGCCAATAATCTCAAACCACTTACCTGAGATGGGAACCATGTCCCTCCACAGCATACACAAATTTCCGTTGGTCCTTCCTTAATGTTTTGATTATAGTGTTCCCTCGCTGTTCTTTGATTCCTTTGACTCTGATGTTCACGTTGTTCTCGTCTTTCCTCTTCCGAAAGATCAGCTCTAGCGGCAATGTTTCGCTGAGACTGTCTTTGTGATTCTTCCTGCCGATTTTGTGGATTTGTCCTATAAGATGTTATTCGCTCCTCCGCCATTTCGAGGATTCGCTCTTCACGAAGTCTCCGTTGAAGGCGTGTTTCCCGACGCTGAGATGAGTTCTGTTGCTGCTCTCGTTCCCGTTCCTCGGAGTCCTCTCGACGAATAGCGCGCGCAACTGCGTCCCGATTCCGCTCGGGATCGCGGTTTTCAGGGTCCTATCGGTGTTGGGCAGGCGCAACTGCGTCCTGATTCCGCTTAGGTATCCGAAATTCGGGATTGGTCCTCCGATCAGCATGGTCAGCAGTATTTTGCACCTGCTCTCGCTCCCGTTCCTCGGAGTCCTCTCGACGAATAGCGCGCGCAACTGCTTCCCGATTCCGCTCGGGATCGCGGTTTTCAGGGTCCTGTCGGTGGTGGGCTCGCGCAACTGGGTCCCGATTCCGCTCGTGATCGCGGCTTTCAGGGTCCTGTCGGTGATGGGCTCGCGCAACTGCGTCCCAATTCCGCTTGGGATTGCGGTTTTCAGGGTCCTGTCGGTGATGGGCTCGCGCAACTGCGTCCCGATTCCGCTCGGGTTCGCCGTTTTCAGGGTCCTGTCGGTGATGGGCTCGCGCAACTGCGTCCCGATTCCGCTCAGGTATCCGGAATTCAGGATTGGTCCTCCGATCAGTATGGCCAGCAGTATTTTGCACCTGCTCTCGTTCCCGTTCCTCGGAGTCCTCTCGACGAATAGCGCGCGCAACTGCGACCCGATTTCGCTCAGGAATCCGGAATTCGGGATCAGCCCTACGGGCCGCATGATCGGCAGTATTTCTAAACTGCTCTCGATCTCTTTCCCCTATGTTTTGCCTACGTGTCGAACGTGCAGCAGTGTCACGAGTTCTATCGAAAGCACGAATTCGTTTACTGCGCCTTCGCTGTGAGCGGGCGGCAGTTTCACGGGCTCGAGATTCTTCACGCAGCTCGTCATTGTTAGCGCGAACCCTGACGATTCGCTCAGAATTATAAGCCCTAAGCTGGAACGAGTTTTGCATATACCGTGCTCGGCTGCAATTTAATGCAGCCTGACGCCGCTGCTCCTGGGACAATGTCGATTTGCGCGGCATTTTCTTTTATATGCAAATAAAAAATTCTACAAAATTGAAAAAAAAATGTTTTTTTGCCAAATAAGCATTTTAAAATTTGAATATAAATACATTTTTTTTAAATACTTAATTAATTGATTAATAAAACAATTTCTATTAATATTGAAAATTTATTTTGAAATACGATCTCATGAAATTTATGAAATCTGCATTTTCGTATTTAAAAAATTGTATTTTTAATTTTTTGTAGATGCTATAAATTTTGTTAAATAAAACATTTTTGATAATTTCATTGTTTGCAAAATATAAATAAATGGAATTATGTGAAATTTGGATAATTAATGTTCAACAAGAAGTAAAACATTTCGTTTTAAATATTTCAAACAGTTAAAATAAAAGGATATATTTGAAAATGTACTTTACTTACCAAAAATTCGTTACCATGTATACAGTAAAACCTGTGTTATTTTTTAACACTTTACACTACTTATAAAAATAATTTCACAATAAAAATCGCTGAGTTATTCACAACACATTGTCACTCTGTAACTTTCAATCACAGACTAATCCGAGGGTTATGCCTTCTTTAAAATATTTAGGCACATACCCGATAGGTAATACCCAATAATTTAACCCTTTGGGACAAACCCTTCTTGACCCTGAGCATTCCGAAATACCTGTAATAACGCAATATTGCATGTTTACCTGCGACCTAATTCTCAGGATTTCTAAGCAATTGGGATTTCCAAAAAGTACCTGTTACTGTGTAATATTGCACATTTCGCATATCATACATATATACCTGTGTTTGGGAAGACCCCGAAATTTTCGGTTATTACTCGTCCAAAGGACCTTTGTACCTGTCGGTAACTTCCATTAAGTATGACTTTAGTTTTGTTGCAATAATAAACTATTTCCGTTTCGGCTTAAAACTACATTTACTGATCTTTATCAGTATGAACAATATATTATAAATACCGAAGATACCAATCGATCACATGACAGATATGGAATATATATGCGTAATTTTGATGGACCAAAATAAATACTAGGTGGCTATATCCAAAGAATCAATTCAGTATCTTAAAAAATACTGAAACTTTGTAGTTTTTCCCAATCTTTCCTATAGAAGATACAGGATTTAGTGGTTCGATTTCCATGATTCTTTTAGGATCGGTAAAAATTAACATAAGCTGATCATTGAATAAGAATGAATCAAATATCTTTAAAAATACTAAATTTATACCACTTTTTCCCAATCGTTCCTATGGTAGCCATATGACGCACTGTTCCGATTCCGGCCGTTCCGACTTATATACTACCTGCAACAGAAAAAGGCTCTGAGTGAAGTTTCAGCCCGATAGCTCAAAAACTGAGAGACTATTTTACATAGCAACCGACAGACGGACAGACAGACAGACATGGCTAGATCGACTCGGCTGGTGATGCTGATCAAGAATATATATACTTTATAGGGTCGGAGACGTCTCCTTCACTGCGTTACAAACTTCTGGTCAAAATTATAATACCCTCTGCAAGGGTATAATTATCGACTATTCCACACTCTTCGAGAAACTAATCACTACTCACTTGCAACACTTATACAGTTCCTTAATATCTTCATGCCAACATGGATTCATAAAATGTAAATTTTTGTTGGAACTGTCTTCTTTTATAAGTAAGAGCTTTCAACCAAATCTTCAAATGGGTGTTTTTTACACTGACTTCAGTAAAGCGTCCGACTCAGTTGATCACTCTTTTCATATGATTCAGCTTGACAAAAATGTTTTTTTTCTGTGGGTCCACAAATTTGTTAGCAATTAACTAAGTAATGGAAAACAAAGAGTTGTCTTAAAGAACTCGCTTTCCGATTTACTCAGGGTTACCTCGGGCGTCCCCCAAGGTAGTAACCTAAGTACCCGGTTTTTACAATTTTATTAGACACCTCCCTGTGGTTTTAACTAAGCTCGGATAATGCTAAGCTTTGTCTTAAATATAGTGATCCCTGCCGTCAATCTGAGTTACAGGCCGATCTAAATAGGTTTCAATTTTGCTATCTTACCAAAACTAAAGAGCTCTAATTGCAAACTAATGAGATTGTTCCGAATCAACCCTTAGTTTGCCACTTATTCTCTAGACGGATGTTTTTTTTAAAGTCACTTGACCGGATACCTCTGAATGGAGTTTACCAAAATCGATATCGAATCCGTGCAAAAAAGATTTTTAATTTTCGGTCTTCGAGGCCCAAACTGGGAACCAAAACGCCTGTTTACGCTAGTATACTTTTATTACTTAAGTTGCCATCGTAAGCTAAATGCAGAACCATGATTAGTGTTCTTTTTATGTGTATGTGCGGGTAACCGCGGGTAAAAAACAAAAGAAAACAAAAAAGGAAGGCTAGCTTCGGTACCCGAAGCTTAGAATATCCTTGCAGACTAGTTGCTTTCAAACCGTTCAATCGTTTGTATGACAGCTATGTGATGTTGTGTTCCGATTTCGGCCGTTCCGACTTATATACTACCTGCAACAGATTAAAGGGTCGGTGCAAAGTTTCAAAGCCGAATAGCTTTAAAACTGAGAGACTAGTTTACATAGCAACCGACAGACGTACAAACGGCCAGACGGACATGGCTAGATCGACTCGGCTGGTGATGCTGGTCAAGAATATACATACTTTATAGGGTCGGAAATGTCTCCTTCACTGCGTTTCAAGCTTCTGGTCAAAATTATAATACCCTCTGCAAAGGTATAAAAATATGTATATTAACTTTTTACTTTCAGAATGACATTTGCACAAATACCCGAGGAAGCTATAAATGTACTACCATTAATTGCCCCTACGGATATTCTATTGATCTTGAACAAAAAAAGTAAGTCACAATTTTGAATAAAATATAAAAGATTTTATAATAATTTAAGTTGCGTAGTTAAAATTAAGAGTAAAAGGTTTTATTCCCTGTACCCTAAGGGTAAATGGCTATATTAAGTCTGCGCAAATGTATGCAACATAGAGAAGGAACCATATTTCCAGTACAGATTATACCGACGCATTGACGATTTATTAATTGTTTTTAGTCGGGCACAGAGTACCGATCCTTAAATTAATTAGAAAGCGCAATAGAAATGTGCAAAGACTAATGCCGCTAACAACAAGCTTTCTGTTTTTTTGCTCAAATAAATGGTATTCCGCTTGCGGTCGGAAGTTTAAGTCTGACTATTATATCCTATAGCTGTCATAGGAACGATGGGAGACAACGGGTCATTGACGATAACACTGGTGTTTATTAATATAATTATTTCCTTCTTGGACAATTGACGTCATATACATCAAAGCCAATTTAGAAATTAAAAACCCAAAAATCGGACCACACTATCCTATAGCTGCCATAGAAACTATAGAAGAGTTTAAAGCCAAATAGTCTGCAAGGGTATTAAAAGCTTCGAACGCGAAGTTAGCATTCCTTTCTAGTTTTTTCTATATTTAGTTATTTTTGATATTTTTAATTATGCTATTTCTAGATTTATTATTGTTATAAATATTGCGAATTTAAGTTTTTCAAGTTGACTTTCAGTTGCCTTCAAGCCAGTTGATAGTTTGCGTGACAGCTATAGGATAGAGTGGTCCGATTTTTATATCCTTGCAGAGGGTATTATAAATTTGACCCGAAGTTGCCAACGCAGCGAACGATACATCTCCGGCCCCATAAATTATACATATTCTTAATAAACATCACCAGCCGAGTCGATCGAGGCATGTCTGTCCGTCTATCTGTTTCTACGCGATCTAGTCTCTCTGTTTAGAAGCTATTGGGCTAAAAGTTTGCACCAACCCTTCTATCTGTTGCAGAAATGTACGTCGAAATGACCGGAATCATATAGCTGCAATAGCAATTGGGAAAAAAGGTAGTAAATTCGAAAGTTTTTAAGAGTTGATTGATTCTTTACTTTTTAATATTTAAATCTATCCTGAAAATCTGATCAAAATCTGACTATAACTCTGGTGATTACTAATATATTAAATTTATTCGTGGACAATTAACTTCATATACATTAAAGCCAATTTAGAAAAAACAAGTCAGAACGTTACAGTCGAGTTTCCCGACTGTTACAGACTTTTTACAAATTTGGTTATAAGCAAAATAAATCAGAACCAAAAAAAAAATATATTTGCACCGAGCCCGGTCTGGGACTCGAACCCAAGATCTTCGCGCTTTCAATCAAACGTCGTAACCATTCGACTACACCATACTTTTTAAATCAGCAGCTAATACAGTATAGATATATTGAACGCACACAATCATATACGTGGTCTGTTTAAAAAGTATCGCGAATTTTGAATTTTCGTGGGTTACGTATATTCGAATTTCGATTTTTATGTGGCGTTATGTTGGTACACATGTCTCTCACTTATGCCGACAAGCTCGGCCATTTTTAATGTTCACTTAATTGTGCATTGCTTGCACGTGTTTTGTATCGTCTTCGATTTTTCGATTTTTCGCCGCGAAATTCGTACCAAAATTGCTCAATTGCGACCAAAAACAGCATCGCATGAACATTGCTAATGAGATGTTAAACTGTCCGCGACGACCCAAACTTGCTCCAGAGGGTCATAACTGGTGACGAATCGTGGGTTTACGGTTATGACGTGGAAACCAAAGTTCAATCATCTCAATGAAGGCTGCCGCACGAACCAAGACCGAAAAAAGCGCGCCAAATTCGGCCGAATGTGAAAGTTTTGCTGACAGTTTTCTTCGATTGCAGGGGCGTGGTGCATCATGAGTTCTTGCCACAGGAAAGAACGGTCAATAAGGAATATTACCTGCAAGTTATGCGCAATTTGCGCGAAGCAATCCGCCAGAAACGGCCGGATTTGTGGAAGAACAAAAATTGGCTTTTGCACCACGATAACGCACCTGCTCACACATCGTTGCTTGTGCGCGACTTTTTGGCCAAAAACAACACACTAATGATGCCGCAACCACCGTATTCCCCAGATCTGGCACCCTGTGACTTTTTCTTGTTCCCTAAACTGAAGAGGCCCATGAAAGGACGACGTTACGCTACGCTTGATGAAATAAATAATAGCCTTTTTCAGGAGACTTTCAGGATAGTTTAAAATTGTTAATACATAGTGTTCGAATTTATGACTTCTTTTCCCAATCCAGTCTATGGCAGTTATGTAATGTGCGGTGTTCCGATTCCGGCTGTTTAATGTAATCTGCGTCAGTATCAGGAGAGTATGCACTGGTCAATCGGACGGACAGACGGACGACGATCGGATGGACAGACGGACATGGCTATATCGACTCAGCTTACAATAAAAAAAAATATTCATAATTCAAGTTTTTTATTTTTTTTTTGTAAGCGTCACTTAGTTTATTGTGTTTATTGTAATTATGCAAATTTAATTGCTTCAACATTAAATGTTAGAACGATAGTATTATGTGGCTTAATTTCGGCCTAAGTATATAATTAAAGGTTTTAAAAATTTTATAAACTAGTTATTTTGTTTTCCCAATAAGTTAAAAGTATCGACAATGTTGCAGCATTTTTATTTTAATCGATTGCAGATCAGTCAGCCTAGCGATCTTGTTTAAATTTGGGCACCATTTTATCGGGCTTTAACGAAGCTTCTTTCAATTCTTATCACAATTTATTTTATATGCCTATATGACACCAAATTTTTTAAAATTTGTATTGATTTTCTTTTGTCCAAACTACTCTACCATCCATCTACCATCTACTCATAATTACAGAAAATATGAAGTGTTTAAAACCATTAACTTAACAAAATGTTAGCGGACATTTAACAGATTACTATTCAACTAAATATAATAAATAGGTTAAATAATACAATCTTAAGAAAACTTTCTTAGGAAAACTTTTATAATGTTTTAGAGTATCATCATAGCTCTCTTTTTGCAGCCGGTGCCGTCAAACCAGCAATATATGCGAAGGAGAAGATTGTTACACCAAACCGTCAGCTTACACTTATAATTTTATTACGTTCGTATCAAAACTTATTATTCCACCAGAGGGGAGAATAATCTTTACATTGAGGGGACCACTTTGGTATGACAATATCGAATTTTATCTAAAAATTGTTCGAATAAAAGCTACCACCAATATTCAAAAAGCGACTGCAAACAATTTTGAGTACGTATTGTGATTTTTTGATTAAAAAAAAAAACTTAATACTTTAATCTTCTATTGGAATAAAAAACAGAACGATAAAGCAGAATAACCAAGTCAACGTTATGCTAAAAAAATCATTGGAGGGACCACAAGACATTGAACTGGAGTTAAGTATGACAGTGTTCACCAACGGTATGCCACGTGGGAAAAGTATTGCAAAATTGTTTCTTTTTGTTTCACAGCACTCATTTTAAAGAATAAATAAATTTAATTAACTGCTATCTAAATGTTAAAACGTGCTACCGATAAAATTTTTGTTTATGTATTCGTTGTTCGCTTTTATTAGTGCTTTTTGTTTACTCGGACCAGATGCATAGCGACTTAATTTATGGAAAATTTGTAAATATGACAAATAATAAAATTACAGTCAAATTTCCCAACTGTTGAATACACTGTACTCATTTTGTTATAAGCTAAATAAATCAAGAACGAAAAAAAATGTTTTCAAGAAATAACTTCTGAGGGTGGGGTTCGAAGCAGGGATCTCCGTGAGAACCGTGGGCTAGACATCTTCACTATTGCACCACCATGTATAATTTGAACAATATAGCTAATACAATAAAAATATATTGAAGGCACACATTGATATGCATATGAAGGTATAAAGGAACTCAACTTGAACAAATCGGTACCCGAAGCTTAGAATACCCTTGCAGACCAGTTGCCTTAAAACTGTTCGATCGTTTGTATGACAGCTATAGGATATAGTGAACCGACTTTTGGTTTTTGATTTTCTAAAAGGGATTTAATGTCTATGAATTCTCAAGAATGAATTAATTGTCTTGAAAAACACCAGTTATGCTCAATGACCCATTTTTTCACATCGTTCCTATGGCAGCTATAGGATATAGTAGTTCGATTTTGATTAAACTTTCAGGATATGTTAAAATAGTCATTTATATAAATTTCCTAAGAAATAAATAATATATCTTTAAAAACATCGAGTTTATAGCACTTTTTTCCAATCGTTTCTATGGCAGCTATGTGATGGAGTGTCCGATTCCGGCCGTTCCGACGCATATACTACCAGCAAAAAGGTTGGTGCAAAATTTCAGCCCGATAGCTTTAAACCTAAGAGACTAGTTTACATAGCAACCGTCAGACGGACAGACAGACAGACAGACGGACAGACAGACGGACATGGCTAGATCGACTCGGCTGGTGATGCTGATCAAGAATATATATACTTCATAGGGTCGGAGACGTCTCCTTTACTGCGTTACAAACTTCTGGTCAAAAGTATAATTCCCTCTTCTGCAAGGGTATAAATATACATTTTTACACCGAGTCCGGCGGTCTGGGATTCGAACCCAAGATCTTCGCGTTGTCAGTCGAACATCGTAACTATTCGACCAAACAATACTTTACAAATCAGCAGCTAATACAGTAAAAATATATTGAAGGCGCACATTCATACATACATGTATGTGTATGTAGTGGGGTCTGCCACGCCTCCTTCTGCCAGTTACATACATTTGCACAAACTTAATATACCCTTTACCCTTTGGGTACAGGGTCTAAAAATGTCCCAAGAACTTTCAGAGTGCTCTTGACGATGCACTTCGGGAACAAATTGCAAAACCGGGCTATGTCTATGTGGATGACGTTATCATCTTCTCTGAAAGAATGGAAGATCATGTAAATCAGGTCAGGCTTAACGACGCAAATATAAGGGTTTCACAAGAAAATTTTCAGGAATCTAGGATTCGTGAACTCTCGGGGTGGTATCACGACAAAACCCTTCAAAATTGAAGCAATAAGCAAGTTTCAGGGGACCACTATATTGCATCTATATTTTTACACCGACTAATTAAAACCATTTGACCTAACAATGGAGCTTAGGAGCAGTTTTGTCGCAAAATGGAAAACCACCACGATTTCCAGCCAATCTCCACGATAACGAACAGAATTTTGCAACAAACGAACGTGAACTAATAGCGATAGTGTGAACATTAACGACTCTGAGAAATTATTCGTATGGCGTAAAAAACTTAAATATTTATACTGACCATCAACGTGTCACATTCGCAGTATCAGATATAAATCCAAATGCATAAAAGTTTCATCCTATCGCGATAAAAAACATGTCTTATAGGAGGACACCATCCGACTTAGCCACCATGCATAGCGAATACGTACGCCATCGTCCACTTATAAACCAATAAATTGATTTCGTAATCAGATAATTATTGAAGAAGGTGCAGCCCCTTCGTTGAGGCATATCATTATTTTGCTCAAAAAGGACGTAGTTAATGCAATTTTTTCGAACTACAAATATTGGCCTTTATCCAAAGTAAACTGGTAGTTTATTGTGCACTTTCTAATTAACCAATCTTGATGAAAATTTCAGGATCGGTAGAAATCTATGCTCCAATTGCATGTGTATTTTTTTTTAAATTTTAGCTTGAAAATTGAGCAGTGCAGGGTAGGGCAAAAACTCAAATACAAATTGCGGGGGCGGTGGGCGTGGCGCCGATTTAAAAAAATAAACTCTAATTGCCTCAGTATTAGGAGAATCCACACTGGTAATACGGTTCCTCTAGCTCTTACAGTTGCTGAGATCCGTGTGTTCATCCGGACGGACGGACGGACAGACGGACAGACGGACATGGCTACATCGACTCAGCTCGTCATGCTGATCAAGAAAATATATCTTTTGTGGGGTCTGCCACGCCTCCTTCTGCCAGTTACATACATTTGCACAAATTTAATATACCCTTTATTCTTTGGGTACAGGGTCTAAAAAAAGCAAAACTTAAAAATAAAGTATGGCTCCGAAAAAAAAAATTGATCTGCGTTAGTATTAGGAGAATCTACACTGGTAACACGTTTTCTCTAGCTCTTAAATTTTCTGAGATCTGTGTGTTCATCCGGACGGATAGACGTACTGACGGACATGGCTGTCCGAGCTGTCCGAGCAAGCCGATTAAAATTATAGAGTTGTGTTGTTTACATGGCGCTGTATGCGGCATTATATTAACATGCCGACGAAAAATGATAGCTAAGCTCAGAGTGCGCACCCTCGATCGAACATAATGCTTACTTTACAATAAAGTCGTGCTCAGATAACAATAATTTATTAACCACTCGCTCGTTACCTCAGTTTCATGGCGTAAAGCCGCACATAAGACAAACATTTTCGAAAAATGTCTAGGTACTTCTAAACACTATCAGGGACTTAGATATTATTATACACAAAACAATAAGGAAGGCTAGCTTCGGTACCCGAAGCTTAGAATACCCTTGCAGACCAGTTGCTTTCAAACCGTTTGATCGTTTATATGGAAGCTATAGGATATAGTAATCCGATCTTTGGTTTTTTAATTCCTAAAACGGCTTTAATGTCCATTTCTGTATTTCTCAAGAATGAATTAATTGTCTTGAAAAACTCAATTTCAACTGCTCAATGACCCATTTTCTTCCATCGTTCCTATGGCAGCTATAGGATATAGTGGTCCGATTTTAATGAAACATTCAGGATGTATTAAAATAGTTATTAATAAGAGTTTCGTAAGAAATAAACAAAATATCTTCAAAAATGGCGAATTATTGACCCTTTTTCTTAATCGTTCCCATGGCAGCTATGTGATGTAGTGTTCCGATTCCGGCCGTTCCGACTTATATACTACCTGCAACAGATTGAAGGGTTGGTGCAAAGTTTGATGCCGATAGCTTTAAAACTGAGGGACTAGTTTACATAGCAACCGACAGACAGACGGACAGACGGACATGGCTAGATCGACTCGGCTGGTGATGCTGATCAAGAATATATATACTTTATAGGGTCGGAAATGTCTCCTTTACTGCGTTACAAAATTCTGGTCAAAATTATAATATCCTCTGCAAGGGTATAATAAAGGCCCCGCCGATATGGAGCTGTCATTGTATGACACGCCATTGCATTTCAAAGCTATAATTAATAGATTTTGATTTTCATACGCAGACAAACGAACGAAAATGTACTTACGACGGCACCTTGGCTGCCTCACTCAACGAAAAATATATAACAGACACACTAAGAGTGTTCATTTCAGGCACGAAAAAATCTTTAAGTGACATTTAATTTCAATAAACAAAAAGCTCATAACTCATGAAACGATAACCACCGCAACCGATGGATATAGGCAGCTCATCCTGATTCAACAGCCCACCAAGCATATGGGTCAAAATACTCCCAAATATACATCATACCTAAATACAACACAGAAACAAGAAAGAAAGGCTATCTTCGGTACCCGTAGCTTAGAATACCCTTGCAGACTAGTTGCTTTCAAACCGTTCAATCGTTTGTATGGCAGCTATAGGATACAGTAATCCGATTTTTGGGTTTTTAATTTTCTAAATCGGCTTTAATGTCTATGGAAACTGTATTTCTCAAGAATGAATTAATTGTCTTGAAAAACACCAGAGATATGCCCAATGACCCATTTTCTCCCATCGTTCCTATGGCTGCTATGGGATATAGTGGTCCGATTTTGATGAAACTTCCAGGATATATAAAAATAGTCATTAGTAAGAGTTTCTTCAAAAATGGCGGATTTATGACACTTTTTTCCAATCCTTCCTATGGCAGCTATGTGATGTATTCTTCCGATTCCTGCCGTTTCGACTTATATACTACCTGCAACGGATTGAAGGGTCGGTGCGAAGTTTCAGCTCGGCAACTTTGAAACTGAGAGACTAGGAAACTGGAGACTGATGTAGGAAAAACGCTCTCTGACCCAAGAAGAATAAGAATACCAAACCATTGCAGAATCGTAAACAGAAAATGTTAATGACCAACAATAAAACGGCGAAATCAATTTTTTTTTTTAATATCTCCCTGCTACCATTCATCAGCTCAATAAAGTAAATGCCACAATAAATTTTAAAGATCAAACTCTTAAAACAGAATTCGGATCCGAGATTATACAGTTTTTGAAATGCGCAAAAGTGAACTTTACAGAGGTAGAAGGCACACAGGTTCCTTAATCAATCCAAGAAGAATTGAATGAAATGATATTAAACAAGAAAGGAAGACTAGCTTCGGTACCCGAAGCTTAGAATACCCTTGCAGGCTAGTTGCTTTTAAACCGTTCAATCGTTTGTATGGCAGCTATAGGATATAGTAATCCGATTTTTGGGTTTTTAAATTTCTAAAAAGGCTTTACTGTCTATGAAAACTGTTTTTATCAAGAATGAATTAATTGTCTTGAAAAACACCAGAGTTATGCTTAATGACCCATTTTCACCCATAGTTCCTATGGCAGCTATAGGATATAGTAGTCCGATTTTAATGAAACTTTTAGGATATGTTAAAATTGCTATTAAATAGAGTTTTCCAAGAAATAAATAAATTATCTTAAAAAATGGGGAAATTTTGGCACTTTTTCCCAAGCGTTCCTATGGCAGCTATGTGATGTAGTGTTCCGATTCCGGCCGTTCCGACTTATATACTAACTGCAACAGATTGAAGGGTCGGTGCCAAGTTTCAGCCTGATAGCTTTAAAACTGAGGGACTAGTTTACATAGCAACCGACAGACAGACAGACGGACAGACGGACAGACGGACAGACAGACGGACAGACAGACGGACAGACAGACGGACATGGCTAGATCGACTCGGCTGGTGATGCTGATCAAGAATATATATACTTTATAGGGTCGGAAATGTCTCCTTCACTGCGTTGCAAACTTCTGGTCAAAATTATAATACCCTCTGCAAGGGTATAAAAAAGGAAAGGCGTCTTTGCCGACCCTAATGAAGATCCCATATTCTCTAAACTATACCCGCATCCAATGGGAGTAGCTGAAACTGTAAACTCTGAAACTAATTAAGAGACAACATAGTTATGCCATCTAGTTCATCGTACAATAACCCTGTATGGGTAGTTCACAAAAAAGGAGTGGACGAACAGGGAACAAGAAAAAAAGGCTTGATATGGACCTTAGAAAACTTAACTCTAAATCCATCGATAAAAAATCCCTATACATATTAGCCATACTCTCGAATCTCGGCAAGGCCAAATACTTTACTACACTTGACCAAAAATCGGGATTTTACTAAATATGGCTTGCTGAAAAGAATAGAGAAAAACATTCGTTTTCTGTAGTCAGCCGGACATCCCTTTGGTTTTCATAAGAACGTTATAGTCGAGTTTCCCGACTGTTACATACCCTGTACAAATTTGGTTATAAGCAAACTAAATCAAAACCAACAAAAAACAAGTAAGAACGTTAGTCGAGTTTCGCGACTGTTACATACCCTGTTCAAATTTGGTTATAAGCAAAATAAATCAAAACCAAAAAAAAAAAAAATTTTACACCGAGTCCGGTCTGGGATTCGAACCCAAGATCTTCGCGCTTTCAGTTGAACATCGTAACCATTCGACCAACCCAAACTTTTTGGACCTGCAGCTAATACAGTATAAATATATTGAAGGCGCACATTCATACATATGTATATGAAGGTAGTGGCAGCTGCAGCTGCAGCGGTACTTCCGAGAAAAATCAACCACCGAACGCAAGCGATTTACCGTTTGTTTGAGCAAATAAACAGATTGCTTTTGGTAAGCGCCTGTAAACTTTACGTATTTATTGTGCGCTTTCTAATTAACCAAACTTGATGAAATATCAGGATCGGTAGAAATCTATGCTCCAATTGCATGTGTATTTTTATACCCTTGCAGAGGGTATTATAATTTTGTCCAGAAGTTTGTAACGCAGTGAAGGAGACATTGGAGGAGGAAGGAGACTTGATCAGCATCACCAGCCGAGTCGATCTAGCCATGTCCGTCTGTCTGTCTGTCCGTCTGTCGGTTGCTATGTAAACTAGTCCCTCAGTTTTAAAGCTATCGGGCTGAAACTTTGTACCGACCCTTTAATCTATTGCAGGTAGTATATAAGTCGGAACGGCCGGAATCGGAATACTACATCACATAGCTGCCATAGGAACGATTGGGAAAAAGTTTTTCAAGACAATTAATTTTTTCTTGAGAAAAACAGTTTTCAAAGACAGTAAAGCCTTTTTAGAAATTTAAAAACCCAAAAATCGGATAACTATATCCTATAGCTGCCATACAAACGATTGAACGGTTTGAAAGCAACTAGCCTGCAAGGGTATTCTAAGCTTCAGGTACCAAAGCTAGCCTTCTTTTCTTGTTTAAAAAATTTTAGTTTGAAAATTGTGCAGTGNAAATACAAATTGCGGGGGCTGTGGTCGTGGCGCCGACTTAAATAAATAAACTCTAATTGCGTCAGTATTAGGAGAATCTACACTGGTAATACGGTTCCTCTAGCTCTTACAGTTGCTGAGATCCGTGTGTTCATCCGGACGGACGGACGGACAGACGGACAGACGGACATGGCTATATCGACTTAGCTCGTCATGCTGATCAAGAATGTATATACTTTGTGGGGTCTGCCACGCCTCCTTCTGCCAGTTACATACATTTGCACAAACTTAATATACCCTTTACCCTTTGGGTACAGGGTCTAAAAATGTCCCAAGAACTTTCAGAGTGCTCTTGACGATGCACTTCGGGAACAAATTGCAAAACCGGGCTATGTTTATGTGGATGACGTTAACATCTTCTCTGAAAGAATGGAAGATCATGTAAATCAGGTCAGGCTTAACGACGCAAATATAAGGGTTTCACAAGAAAATTTTCAGGTATCTAGGATTCGTGAACTCTCGGGGTGGTATCACGACAAAACCCTTCAAAATTGAAGCAATAAGCAAGTTTCAGGGGACCACTATATTGTTTCATAGATCAAATTTAGGTCTGATAAGCAACATTAAGTGTTTTTTTTAAGGATTTTGCATCTATATTTTTACACCGACTAATTAAAACCATTTGACCTAACAATGGAGCTTAGGAGCAGTTTTGTCGCAAAATGGAAAACCAATCACCACGATTTCCAGCCAATCTCCACGATAACGAACAGAATTTTGCAACAAACGAACGTGAACTAATAGCGATAGTGTGAACATTAACGACTCTGAGAAATTATTTGTATGGCGTGAAAAACTTAAATATTTATACTGACCATCAACGTGTCACATTCGCAGTATCAGATATAAATCCGAATGCATAAAAGTTTCATCCTATCGCGATAAAAAACATGTCTTATAGGAAGACACCATCCGACTTAGCCACCATGCATAGCGAATACGTACGCCATCGTCCACTTATAAACCAATAAATTGATTTCGTAATCAGATAATTATTGAAGAAGGTGCAGCCCCTTCCTTGAGGCAAATAATTATTTTGCTCAAAAAGGACGTAGTTAATGCAATTTTGTTCGAACTACTAATATTGGCCTTTGTCCAAAGTAAACTGGTAGAAAACTTTTCAACAGCAAAATATTGGCATTCAAGAAGGTTGTTCACATACGTTATTGATATAAATTAAAAAAAAGGGAATCAGCAGTTGCAGAACATAATGGCGCCTATAGAGCAGTCCAAGAAAATAACAAACAAATACTTGGGGACTACTATTTTCCAAAAATGACTCGCCTGTTAAATGAGATTGCAAAATGCAAAATCTGTAACAGAGTTAAATGTGAGCGGCACCCTCAAAGAAACGTTGTTGGCGAAACCCTTTTTCCCTCTCAAGCAGGTGAAATACTTCATATCGACATATTTTCTACTGAAAAAAATATTTGTTGACCTGCATTGACAATTTTCTAAATTCGCTAATACCGAACGTATAGCTTCCAGAACAATAACCGATATCGAACCAACAATACTGCAACTTATGAACTTTTATCCACGTTCAAAAATCGTAGTCTGTGACAACGAACCATCCTAAACTCAGGAAGAATAAAATCACTTCTAGATAATTTCGATGCCCACATAGTAAGCTCCCCGCCCCTCCAAAGTATGTCAAATGGGCATGTGGAGCGAATTGTTTTATAAAGACAAATAAAAGATTGGGTCAGAGTCTTAAGCCCTTGTACGAGAAAGTTACAGTTAAAGGGGAAGAGGTCTATAAGGACAATTTAAGATAGGTTTTTTTCCTTTCCAAATCAATCCATTTTATCACTTAGGTTTTTGACAGTGCTACCTTTCATAAGCATAACCGCCAAACTAATCGATTACTCACACTCGAACTATATTCCACTGATGGACGGGTATGATATTATTGTGAAAGACTAAGTAACTAAGGCATTCATCAAATTTAACCATATTCTCGGAAATAGCCAAGGAAACAAGTCTGCCTATGAGCCATATTTAAAAAGGCTGAACATTGAAAGTTTGCGTTACATTGGCCACAGAGAAATAGTTGACAACCAAGCCTGCTATGTTCAACGCATTCATCCTCCTTATCCTAGCTATCGGATTTTGTAACCGGAGGATATACCAGAAACGGAGAAGTGCTAGTCGGCAAGCTTCTTTCATGAACATCATCGACATTTTAAGGAAAGCAGAGGACGGCCTTCGTCTAAGTGAGGAAGGATATAACATCATCGCCTAGCAACACAGAAGTTGCCAGACCAATCACTTACACCCAGCGTGAAAAGTATGGCATTGTCAGCGAGCATTGCTGGGTGACTTCTCTGCTACTAAAGCGGGTCTTTCCGATACAAGACACGAGGTTGTTGTCCAGTACTTGGTGAAAAGAGGGCTAGCTTTGTTTATTCTCGACGTTCCCATCCAACCCATCTCAAAATAACCGATTTTGTACAACTCATTAGTTTCTCGCGAAGAAACACACATAAGCCTTAAAAAAAAACAAAAATTCAATATTTTATTTTACATTTTAGTGATTTGTTCAGTAATTTTATAGCTTAATCAGATATTTTTTAATTTATATCTCTGTTTTTCTTCAAATATATTTTATTAAATTAAAAAAAAAACAAGAAAGGAAGGCTAGCTTCGGTTCCCGAAGCTTAGAATACCCTTGCAGGCTAGTTGCTTTCAACCCGTTCAATCGTTTGTATGGCAGCTATAGGATATAGTTATCCGATTTTGGGTTTTTAAATTTCTAAAAAGGCTTTACTGTCTATGAAAACTGTTTTTCTCAAAAATGAATTAATTGTCTTGAAAAACACCAGAGTTATGCTCAATGAGCCATTTTCACCCATCGTTCCTATGGCAGCTATAGGATATAGTGGTCCGATTTTGATAAAACTTTCAGGATATGTTAAAATTGCTATTTAATATAGTTTACCAAGAAATAAATAAAATATCTTAAAAAATGGCGAAATTTCGGCATTTTTTCCCAATCGTTCCTATGGCAGCTATGTGATGTAGTTCTCCGATTCCGGCCGTTCCGACTTATATACTACCTGCAACAGATTGAAGAATTGGTGCACAGTTTCAACCCGATAGCTCAAAAACTGAGGGACTAGTTTACATAGCAACCGACAGACGGACAGACAGACAGACAGACGGACAGACAGACGGACATGGCCAGATCGACTCGGCTGGTGATGCTGATCAAGAATATATATACTTTATAGGGTCGGAAATGTATTCTTCACTGCGTTACAAACTTCTGGTCAAAATTATAATACCCTCTGCAAGGGTATAACAAGAAAGGAAGGCTAGCTTCGGTACCCGAAGCTTAGAATACCCTTGCAGGCTAGTTGCTTTTAAACCGTTCAATCGTTTGTATGGCAGCTATAGGATATAGTAATCCGATTTTTGGGTTTTTAAATTTCTAAAACGGCTTTACTGTCTATGAAAACAGTTTTTATCAAAAATGAATTAATTGTCTTGAAAAACACCAGAGTTATGCTTAATGACCCATTTTTATACCCTTGCAGAGGGTATTATAATTTTGACCAGAAGTTTGTAACGCAGTGAAGGAGACATATCCGACCCTATAAAGTATATATATTTTTGATTAGCATCACCAGCCGAGTCAATCTGGCCACGTCCGTCTGTCCGTCTGCCGTTTGAAAGCTATCGGGCTGAAACTTTGCACCGAACGGCAGGAATCAAAACACTACATCACATGGGTGGCGTATGAACGATTGGGAAAAAGTGTCATAAACTCCCCATTTTTTAAGATAACTAATTCATTCTTTAGAAATAAACTGTTAATGAATATTTTAACATATCCTGAAAGTATTATCAAAATCGAACCTTATAGCTGCAATAAGAACGATGTGAGAAAATGAGACATTGAGCATAACTCTGGTTTTTTTTTTGAGGACAACTAATTCATTCTTGGATAGATTCTTTTATAGATATTAAGGACGTTTTCAAAAAAAATTTAAAACCAAAAATCGGATAACTATATCCTATCTGCTGCTATACAAACGATCAAACGGTTTGAAGGCAACTGGTCTGCAAGGGTATTTTAAGCTTCGGGTCCCGAAACTAGCTTTCCCTTCTTGTTATCAATAATAAATCCTATTTTTATACCCTTGCAGAGGGTATTATAATTTTGACCAGAAGTTTGCAACGCAGTGAAGGAGACATTTCCGACCCTATAAAGTATATATATTCTTGATCAGCATCACCAGCCGAGTCGATCTAGCCATGTCCGTCTGTCTGTCCGTCTGTCCGTCTGTCTGTCCGTCTGTCTGTCCGTCTGTCGGTTGCTATGTAAACTAGTCCCTCAGTTTTAAAGCTATCGGGCTGAAACTTTGCACCAACCCTTCAATCTGTTGCAGGTAGTATATAAGTCGGAACGGCCGGAATCGGAACACTACATCACATAGCTGCCATAGGAACGATTGGGAAAAAGTGCCAAAATTTCGCCATTTTTAAAGATAATTTATTTATTTCTTGGTAAACTCTATTGAATAGGAATTTTAACATATCCTGAAAGTTTTATCAAAATCGGACCACTATATCCTATAGCTGCCATAGGAACGATAGGAGAAAATGGGTCATTGAGCATAACTCTGGTGTTTTTCAAGACAATTAATTCATTTTTGAGAAAAACAGTTTTCATAGACATTAAAGCCTTTTTGGAAATTTAAAAAACAAAGATCGGATCACTATATCCTGCCATACTATAGCTGCCATACAATCGATCGAACAGTTTAAAGGCAACTGGTCTGCAAGGGTATTCTAAGCTTCGGGTACCGAAGCTAGCCGTCCTTGTTGTTTCCCATAGTTCCTATGGCAGCTATAGGATATAGTAGTCCGATTTTAATGAAACTTTTTCCAAGAAATAAATAAATTATCTTAAAAGAAAGAAAGGAAGGCTAGCTTCGGTACCCGAAGCTTAGAATACCCTTGCAGACTAGTTGCTTTCAAACCGTTTGATCGTTTGTACGGCAGCTATAGGATATAGTGATCCGATTTTTGGTTTTTAATTTTCTAAAACGGCATTAATGCCTATGAAAACTGTATTTCTCAAGAATGAATTAATTGTCTTGAAAACACCAGAGTTATGCTCGTTGACCCATTTTCTCACATCGTTCCTATGGCAGCTATAGGATGTAGTGGTCCGATTTTGATGAAACTTTTAGGATAAGTTAAATTAGTCATTTAAACAAGTTTCCTAAAAAATAAATAAATTATCTTGAAAAATAGCGAATTTATGGCACTTTTTCCCAATCGTTCCTATGGCAGCTATGTGATGTAGTGTTCCGATTCCGGCCGTTCCGACTTATATACTACCTGCAACAGATTGAAGGGTTGGTGGAAAGGTTCAGCCCGGTAGCTTTAAAACTGAGTGACTAGTTTACATAGCAACCGACAGACGGACAGACAGACCTACAGACAGACGGACATGGCTAGATCGACTCGGCTGGAGATGCTGATCAAGAATATTTATACTTTATAGGGTCGGAGACGTCTCCTTTACTGCGTTACAAACATCTGGTCAAAATTATAATATCCTCTGCAAGGGTATACAAATTTGTCAAGATATAGACTAAAAGAAGGATACAGACTAAAGTAATCAGTCTGAATTTTGGAATAACAAGAAAGGAAGGCTAGCTTCGGTACCCGAAGCTTAGAATACCCTTGCAGACCAGTTGCCTTTAAACCGTTCAATCGTTTGTATGGCAGCTATAGGATATAGTAATCCGATTTTTGGGTTTTTAAATTTCTAAAAAGGCTTTACTGTCTATGAAAACAGTTTTTATCAAGAATGAATTAATTGTCTTAAGAAATACCAGAGTTATGCTTAATGACCCATTTTCTCCTATCGTTCCTATGGCAGCTATAGGATATAGTGGTCCGATTTTAATGAAACTTTCAGGATATGTCAAAAATTGCTATTAAATAGAGTTTACCAAAAAATAAATAAATTATCTTGAAAAATTACGAAATTATGGCACTTTTTCCCAATCGTTCCTATGGCAGCTATGTGATGTAGTGTTCCGATTCCGGCCGTTCCGACTTATATACTACCTGCAACAGATTGAAGGGTTGGTGCAAAGTTTCAGCCCGATAGCTTTAAAACTGAGGGACTAGTTTACATAGCAACCGACAGACGGACAGACAGACGGACAGACAGACGGACAGACAGACGGACAGACGGACAGACAGACGGACATAGCTAGATCGACTCGGCTGGTGATGCTGATCAAGAATATATATACTTTATAGGGTCGGAAATGTCTCCTTCACTGCGTTGCAAACTTCTGGTCAAAATTATAATACCCTCTGCAAGGGTATAAAAAGCGATGTTCAAACTTATAGAAATTAACCTGATGTTGGTAGCCGGGTGGCTGTCGTCCACGTTGTCGTTGCTGGGTGAGAGGGTGCAACTTGCTAGGCCACATATCTTCGGGAAGACTGGTACCAGTTAAGTTTTACGGTGAGAGGGTAACTGCCCTCCTATGCCCCTGGCCTCCAGCTCAGTAAGCATAACCGGTTGGCTGATAAGTCCCCGGTCTGATGATTCTGATGATGATGATTCTGAGCGGTTTTCTAAGACAACGCACCGTGCCACAAGTCATTGAGAACGATGGCAAAAATTCACGAATTGGGCTTCGAATTGCTTCCCCACCCACCGTATTCTCCAGATCTGGCTCCTAGCGACTTTTTCTTGTTCCCAGACCTCAAAAGGATGCTCGCAGGGAAAAAATTTGGCTGTAATGAAGAGGTGATCGCCGAAACGGAGGCCTATTTTGAGGCAAAACCGAAAGAGTACTACAAAAATGGTATCAAAAAAATGGAAGGTCGTTATAATCGTTGTATCGCTCTTGAAGGGAACTATGTTGAATAATAAAAACGAATTTTGACAAAAAAATGTGTTTTTCTTTGTTAGACCGGGGACTTATCAGCCAACCTGTTATTGAGAATATAATGACGAAGATGGCCGGAGTAATATTCCGAGCATTATCCAAACACAGAACTGAACTTAAAGAATTGGCTTGTAGATAACAGAAGCTCACACCGGACACGAAAATATGCACGAACATCCGGCCCATTGCTAGGTCAACAATTTGAATGGAGCGAAATTGTTGACGTAACTGTGGTCAACGAATCTGGTTTGGCTGACCACAGTTACCTTGTATATACACTGCTGGTCTTGGGTTAGACGCACTCAGTTTTCCACATAAATTTGTTATTAGACCCTGTACCCAAAGGGTAAAGGGTATATTAAGTTTCTGCAAATGTATGTAACAGGCAGAAGGAGGCGTGGCAGACCCCACAAAGTATATATATTCTTGATCAGCATGACGAGCTGAGTCGATATAGCCATGTCCGTCTGTCCGTCCGTCCGTCCGGATGATCACACGGATCTCAGCAACTGTAAGAGCTAGAGGAACCGTATTACCAGTGTAGATTCTCCTAATACTGATGCAATTAGAGTTTATTTTTTTAAGTCGGCGCCACGCCCACCGCCCTCGCAATTTTTTTAAAATACACATGCAATTGGACCATAGATTTCTACCGATCCTGAAAATTTCATCAAGATTGGTTAATTAGAAAGCGCACAATAAATACCTAAAGTTTACAGGCGCTAAACACAAAAAATCTGTTTATTTGCGCAAACAAACGGTAAATCGCTTGCGTTCGGTGGTTGATTTTTCTCGGAAATGCCGCTGCAGCTGCGCTGCCAATACCTTCGTATACATATGTATGAATGTGCGCCTTCAATATATTTATACTGTATTAGCTGTCGATGCAAAAAGTTTGGGTTTGTCGAATGGTTACGACGTTTGACTTAAAACGCGAAGATCTTCGGTTCGAAACCCAGACCGGACTCGGTATATATATATATATATATTTATTTATTTTTTTTATTTTTATTTTTTTTTTGCTTATAACCAAATTTGTACAGGGTCTGTAATAGTCGGGAAACTGGACTGTAACGTTCTTACTTGTATATTTATTATTTTAATGATTATTGAAAAAAAGTTAATATGCAAAAACCTTGGTTATTTAATAATACTTCAATTATAATATTCAAAATATTATAAAAATATAACATAAGTTGTGTTTTCAAACATTTTCTTCAAGCAACTTAAAATAAGGCACATTTTTCTTGGTCAATAGAATAGACCCACTGTATACGCAGTGTTTAGAATACAGAGCGCATAAAAAAGGCCGTTCAGAATTTGATTTATATTAATCCAGTCTGTTCCGATCGCGACCAAAAGCACCCATATTATGAGTTGTTATTATCATTGAGCGATGATAAAAATATATCTAACGCTACGCCTATATACTTTATGAGCAAGGTAGATTCGAACTCGAGAGCAAAATGGAAAAAAATCTTGACTAGAGTCATTCCATTGTGAAAAGATTGTGAGACAGCTTTAATAAAACGATAAAGTGCTTTCCATTTTGGATAAAATGTTAACGAAAAGACCATTCCGTATCAGTGTGCAATTCTGGCACCTATTCTAAGCAACCCCTCTTTTCCGGACCGGACTCTTCGCAACCGCTCTCTGCTTAGCTGCCCAAGCTTTTACATCTGCTCAAATGTTTTCTGATAAGCATGCTACTAGCATCTCTGTCCAAGTCATATTGGCGACTACAGTAGTAAAAGTAAAAGGTAATTTATCATTTGGTCAGACTTTTATTAGATTCTAGGTCTCAGGTGAATTTTATCACGGAAGAGCTGACCAATAGATTACTTTTGAAAGGACATTACCTTGGTGGGCATTAAAAAAACCAGATCAGTTATTCGAAATGAATTCCAACGACAATCGTTTCTCGAGTCGACTGATCGTCTACTTGGAGCGGATTCATATTTGTATGTTTTGAGAGAAGGGAAGAGAGAAGGAGAGTGCCACCGTATTCGATTAGGTAGTCTCTGGGAGTAAAACAAGCAATTCGTCGTCACCACAGTTAACGTCTGAAAACGCTGTGGGTTGGAGCAAGTTCAGACATGTCTCTATACAACTTTGTTAAGCAAATTGATATTGACTAGAGAGAGAAACCTGTGGATCAACTGGAAATATATCGTCTAAACACAGTGATCTATGGCGACGGCACCATTTTTAGCTGTTCGATGTTTACAATATCTAAGTGGCATGCATCTTCTAAATGCTCATGGATTATCGCTTTCGAAATGATTTTCGAATTGTGCACATTACATTTTGGCATGACTCGTTGACAACTCCTTTACATGAAAATTACAATTCTTAAAAATACTGATTTATTGACCTAGATACACTCACCATACCTCGTCATGTTGGAGTCACGAAACTTACAAAATCAAAATTCATGGCTTTGCTTTTGCGTCAACTAGAGCATACGACTGATGTTTATATATTCTAGTTGAACATAGTCAGGGCGCTTTATCACGCTGGCTGACTGCAAAATGGAGAGCAGCTCCTTTAAAAACAAAGTCAGTGGCTTGCTTAGTGCTGTGCGCAGCTCATTTGTTAGCATATTTGTGGGTTGTCATCAAACCATTACTAGACAAGTAAGAACGTTACAGTCGAGTTTTCCGACTGTTACAGACCCTGTACAAATTTGGTTTTAGGCAAAATAAAAAAAAAAAAACAAAAAAATATATATATTCACACCGAGTCCGGTCTGGGATTCGAAACCAAGATCTTCGCGTTTTAAGCCGAACGTAGTAACCATTCGACAAACCCAAACTTTTTGAACCGGCAGATAATACAGTATAAATATATTGAAGGCGCACATTCATACGTATGTAAGTTAGCATTATTGAAGGGTAACAAACAGTCAGTAGAAATCTCGGATGATTCTTGGATCACCCTAGTGTTTCTAGTTGCCGTCGGCGGCCGTGCCTGGGTCCCGTTAAGTTCTCGGTATGGTGAGTTATGCTCATTCTGCTTTGATCAGCATTCTCCTCTGCCACGCGGTCGGCCTGCCGACCCAGCTAGCGTTTTCGTACAGTTAAGTTTAGTTCTGTTTTACATTTACTTGAATAAAGAGCACATGGCTCGTAAACTTGACTCCAGCCATCGCCGTCAACTTATTTGCTTTCGCCCACTGAGCTTAAGGCCAGGGGTATAGGGGGGCAGTCACCCTCTCATCATAAACTGACACAGCAGCAGGCACCATACAGGTGCCATGCCATCAGCAGCCATCCAGCGGCTGCCATAACTCCATGCGGGCATCATACAGGTGCCACGTCATCAGCGGCCATCTAGGAGCAACATTATTGCCCGGCCGGCAATCCATGAGTAACCACTTCATCAGCAGCCAACTAGCCGCTGCCACCCAGCGAGCACCTTGCCGGTGCCACGCCATCAGCAGCCATCCAGCGGCTGCCATACCTCCCTGCGAGCACCTTGCCGGTGCCACGTGCTAATCCGCCCGTGCGAGAGCAACGCCTCCACCGGGCCACAAACCTTCCATAATTGGCGCCCAACGATCAATAGAATTAGCGACCCTTAAAGATTTTAAGGAAAACATGTAAGTGGGCTGATAAATAAATTTACGGCTTCAAAAAACAAACACAGAAATTGAATACATTAAAAGTGTGCCTTATAATTTGTGAAAATAAATAAAACTCTCACACACTTCAAAAAAAAAAATAATAAAATTTTCTGCAATTGTGACCGGCAGCCCAGACAAAATTTATAATTGTGAAAATAAAATTGAATAGAACAAAAATAATTATAAAATATATTAAAGGGTTATGCCAGCCAAACTGAGTATTCGGCCATATACTATATTACCATATATTATATACCATATATTGAACCTCGTATGAATTAGGGTGCATAAGTTCAAATTTTTAATGAGCTTTCCAGGTCCATATAGAGAAATTAAAAGGGGGGTTATACGAGATAGTGAAGAAGAAGAGATTCAAGGCTTTAGACCAAGACAGGTTCAAATTGAAGAGGAATAAGACATAATGAACGCGAACGAATTGCAAAACATTATACAGGACGCCTTGGCGCAACAGGAGATTTGACTCCGGGCAGAATTTGAAGCCCAAATCAATTCCGTTAATATACAGATACAAAACACGCGTGTAGAGCCCCCACAGGTGGAGGCATACCAAAGAGTCTCAGTGCAGCCAGGAGCACCCCCATTCGATATACCGCTCCATGTAATTAAGTCAGTGCCAGAGTTTAAAGGTGAGCAAGACGAGTATGTAGCGTGGAGACAATCTGCCACGGACGCATACGAACTTTTTAAGCCTTACCAGGGCAGCTGTGCCCATTATCAAGCCGTTACCATAATCAAGAATAAAATAAGGGGCCCAGCACGAGCGTTGCTGGTATCACATAACACTGTACTTAATTTTGATGCCATTCTGGCAAGATTAGACTGCTCCTACGCGGACAAAACTTCGTTGCGGCTGTTGCGGCAACAGCTTGAGGCGGTTCGTCAAAGCGACCAAAGCCTCATGCAATACTATAACGAGGTTGAGCGGAAGCTAACCCTAGTCACAAATAAAATTGTCATGTCCCACGACATGGAAAGAGCCACACTACTTAACACAGAGGTTAGGGCGGACGCCCTACACGTGTTTATCTCAGGCCTAAAAAATAACCTAAGGGCTGTTGTATTCCCGGCGCAGCCAAAAGACCTTCCATCGGCATTGGCATTAGGGAAGCTGAAGCTAGCATCGAAAGAAGCCAGTTCGCGGCAACATATGCTAGGGCAATGGAGCAGAAGACACAGAATTCTGACTCTCGTAAGGGTCAGTACCGCGCTCCCGACAAACAAGGGAACGAGAAGAGTCCTCACTTTTTTAGGAAAACAGATAAGAACCAACAAAATGATTTTGGGCGTAAACCAGAGAATATGGCCGGCCGTGGCCATCCACGTCAGGCAGCAGAACCCATGGACTGGAATCCATCGTCTTCCAAGTCCAAGCAACACCCACACGTTACACAGAACCAAAATGTAGCACAGGCTCAAAATTCGCAGGCAAAAAATTCAAAAAGACCAAACTTCTCAGATAGGATAACTGACCAAAGGCGCCAGCGGCTTAACAACATCGAGCAGACCGCCAGTGCCAAAGACCAAGAGTATGATAGCGTTGCGGTAGCCGCGCTGGGCGCAATCAAAGACGACAGCGACTCGGTCGACTCCCATGACCTTCTCAATTTTTTAGTGAGCGATCCCGGCTACCGTTCATCAAACGACGGCTGGCTGGGAGAAATTTAAAAATTCTTGTTGACACAGGGGCAGCGAAAAGTTATATGAAGCCCGTAAAGGAGCTTAAAAATATAACGCCAGTCGCCTCGCCGTTTCGCGTGGATTCAGTTCACGGGTCCAACTACATAAACAAAAAGTGCCTAATAAGCGTCTTGGGAACAATTTCCCCATTTTTTATATTAGATTCCCTATCAATCTTTGACGGAATCATAGGCTTCGACTTGCTAACGCAGGTGGGAGCAACCATCAATATGCAAACTACAAAAATTCTGTATGGTTCCGTGTCTGAGGACCTGCAGTTCCATGATTGCGACAGTGTTAACTTTACCAACAAAGAGGACATAGTCGTTCCAGAGTCAGTAAAAAAGGAGTTCATCCAAATGATGAAAAAAAGATCTAAGGTCTTCTCCGACGCAACTCAAACCTTGCCGTACAACACAAATGTTGTGGCAACTATTCGCACTGAGGATAACAACCCAGTGTACTCTAAAACGTACCTACACCCAATGGGTGTCGCAGAGTTTGTTAATAAAGAAATAAAAAACCTACTGAAGTCTAATATTATTACCCCATCGAGATCACTGTACAACAATCCAACGTGGGTGGTCGATAAAAAAGGATTAGATGAGACAAGTAGTAGGAAAAAGCGTATGGTAACCGACTTCAGGAAACTGAACGAAAAAACCATTCCTGATAAATACCCCTTGCCAAGTATCGAGTTAATACTGACAAACCTTGGCAAAGACAAATACTTTACAACCCTAGACTTAAAATCCGGCGATCACCAGATTTTTCTGGCCCCATTTCAGTCAACGGAGGAAAATATGAATTCTGCCGTTTGCCTTTTGGATTAAAAAATGCTGGTAGCATTTTTTAAAGGGCAATATATGACGTCTTGAGGGAGCAAATAGGGAAATCATGTTACGTCTATGTGGACGATGTCATTATCTTTTCGGAAAACGAAAGAGAGCATGTCAAGCACATTGACTGGGTCCTGAAAAAATTAAGCCAAGTCAACATGACCGTCTCACAAAAAAAAACCCATTTCTTTAAAGAAAGTGTCCAATACCTTGGACCCGAAACGGGGCTACAACTGACCCTGAAAAGGTAGCAGCCATTAAGGGATACGAAGAACCGAAAAGCTTATTCTCACTAAGATCTTTCTTAGGACTTGCCAGCTATTATAGATGTTTCATAAAAGATTTCGCTACAATAGCCAGGCCGCTCACCAACCTCCTCAAGGGAGAAAACGGTTCCGTAAGTAAACACATGTCTAGGAAAATTCCAATAAAATTTGACGATCAGCAAAGAGACGCTTTCGATAGACTTCGAAACATTTTGGCATCAGAAGATGTCACTCTCAGATACCCAGACTTTAAGAAACCGTTTGATCTGACCACCGATGCGTCAGCTTACGGCATCGGGGCTGTACTGTCGCAAGACAAAAAGCCAATTGCGATGATATCCAGATCTCTTAAAGACTGTGAGACCCGTTACGCAACTAACGAAAGAGAGTTGCTAGCCATAGTCTGGGCTCTAGGCAAATTAAGGCAGTATTTGTATGGCACTCGTGACATAAGAATTTACACAGACCATAAGCTGCTGACGTTCGCTGTCTCGGACAAGAACCCAAATGACAAATTAAAGCGATGGAAGGCATTTATAGATGACTACGGCGCAAAAGTCATATACCCTCCGGGCAAAGAGAATTATGTCGCCGACGCCCTTTCGCGACAAAATATCAATGCCCTCCATCACGAACCCGAATCTGATTGTGCAACAATTCATAGTGAAGAATCTAGCACATATACGATAGAAACAACCGAAAAACCTTTAAATTGTTTCAGAAATCAGATAATCCAAGAAGAGGCAAATTTTTCCTGAAGAGATACTTTATATTTTTCGGAAATAAATCCCGCCATATCATACATTTCACGGAAAAATCCGACCTTCTAGAAACATTAAAACCAATCATCGACCCAAAAGTTGTCAACGCTATTCATTGTAACTTGCCAACATTGGCCAGCATTCAACATGCATTGGTGTCAAATTTTCCAGCGACGAAATTTTGGCATTGCAAGAACTTTGTATCAGACATTTCCGAAAAAAGCGAACAGATCGAAATAATTACCACAGAACACAACCGTGCACACAGAGCTGCTCAGGAAAATATCAAACAAGTCCTTCGTGACTATTATTTTCCGAAAATGTCCAAATTAGCGAACGAGATAGTAACCAATTGCAAAATATGCACTACAGCATAGTATGACATACACCCCAAGAAACAACAACTTGGGGTAACCCCAATTCCGTCATATGTCGGCGAAATGCTGCATATTGACATTTTTTCCACCGATAAAAAATTATTTTTAACCTGCGTTGACGGGGCACCCCCGTTGCACAGTAGTTCAAACGGACAAATTGAACGCCTAAACAGCACCCTGATAGAAATAGCGAGATGCATCAAAATGGATAAGCAAATTAATGATACAGTGGAACTAGTTATGCGGGCGACCGTTGAATACAATAAAACATTACATTCGGTCATTAACCAAAAACCCATCGACGTGATTCACTCCGCTTCCGACGAAGTTAAGCAAGCAATAAAAATTTGTATTGCAAAAGCACAAAACGATAATCTTGACAGATGTAACCCGTCAAGACAAAATAGAATATTTGAGGTAGGAGAAAAAGTCTACTTAAAGAACAATAGAAGACTAGGCAATAAGTTAACTCCGTTATTTACGGAAAAACGCGTTGAAGCGGACCTGGGAACAGCTGTGCTCATTGGAGGGAGGGTGGTCCACAAAGACAACCTTAAATAACTCTTTCCTCTAATTTACGCGCATCTAACACACCCAACACAATCACACATGAGAAAATTGTTAGACGTTGATACTGATCATATTAGAAACATTTAATCCGTATTAAAGGTACACCACCGAATGGCCAGAAGCCTAGACTTTTTAGGCACCACGTTGAAAGTGGTAGCGGGCACTCCTGATGCAGCTGACCATGAAATATTAAAAATGTCCGAATCCCGGTTAATTGAAGCAAACAATAGACAGGCAGTCATTAATACCGAAACGCAAAGGCAGATCAACAAATTAACCGATGCTGTCAATGAAATAATTAAGGCAAAAAAGAATGACCTGGTTGACCTCCACATTTATACGAAGTTCTTTTGGCCAGAAATAGAATGCTAATTACAGAGATGCAGAATCTGATGCTTACGGCCACACTTGCAAAATCAAATATCATATACCCGGCTATTTTTAACCATGAAGATTTGAAGTCCGTTTTAGTTGATCACCCCGCAGAGATTCCCGTTATTAGCCTAATCTAGTCTAAGTCTAATATTAAGGTCCTTCAGTCCGATAATATTATTCACGTGCTCATCGCATACGCCCGAGGCTTACACGCAGGGGTCACGGCGCATTGCGAAACGCAGGCCAGCCACCTAAGCCCCATAACGCTGGTAGACGATGGTATAATGATAATCAATGAGTGTCCGGCAATAGTCAGCACAGATGATGGCCCAAATATAGAAACAAATGGCACGCATCTATTAACATTTGAGCGACTAGCTTTTGTAAACGGCACCAAATACTTAAATCAGCGTGAAAGCATAAGAAAGACTGCGGGTGTGGCGGCCTCCCCCCTGCTAAACATTTTCGGGCAGAGCCATGTGCTAAGTATGCCAATGCTCCAGAGGATGAACAACCAAAACCCGGAAACAATCGAAACCCTCAAAAATGAAGTAAAGTCGGCTGGATCAACGGACATCTGGATCGCTGTCGGCGTGGGAGTAAGCTTTTTAATCAGCAGTTTCATCCTGCTCCATCTCGTGTGGAGGAGAAGACGACATGCATGGGAAATGCGACAGGTTGCCGAAACATTTAAGGCGACCGAGGACGGTCTTACTACTAAGGGGGGAGTAGTTAACATTATTGAAGGGTAACAAACAGTCAGTAGAAATCTCGGATGATTCTTGGATCACCCTAGTGTTTCTAGATGCCGACTAACCATGCCGCCTTCGGCGGCCGTGCCTGGGTCCCGTTGGTTTTCGGTATGGTGAGTTATGCTCATTCTGCTTTGATCAGCATTCTCCTTTGCCACGCGGTCGGCCTGCCGACCAATCTAGCGTTTTCGTACAGTTAAGTTCAGTTCTGTTTTACATTTACTTGAATAAAGATCACATGGCTCGTAAACTTGACTCCGGCCGTCGCCGTCAACTTATTTGCATTCGCCCACTGAGCTTAAGGCCAGGGGTATAGGGGGGCAGTCACCCTCTCATCATAAACTGACACAGCAGCAGGCACCATACAGGTGCCACGTCATCAGCGGCCATCTAGGAGCAACATTATTGCCTGTCCGTCAATCCTTGAGTAACCACTTCATCAGCAGCCATCCAGCGGCTGCCATACCTACCTGCGAGCACCTTGGCGGTGCCACGCCATCAGCAGCCATCCAGCGGCGGCCATACCTCCATGCGTGCACCTTGCCGGTGCCACGCCATCAGCAGCCATCCAGCGGCTGCCATACCTCCCTGCGGGCACCCTACCGATGCCACGTGCTCATCCGCCCGTTCGAGAGCAACTCCTCCACCGTAGTAGGTAGTATATAAGTCCGAACAGCCAGAATCGGAACACTACATCACATAGCTGACATAGGAACGATTGGGAAAAGGGCCATAAATTCGCTATTTTCAAGATAATTTATTTGTTTATTTGCATTATTTGCAACCGACAGACGGACGGGCATGGCTAGATCGATTCGGTGATGCTAATCAAGAATATATATACTTTATATGGTCGGAAATGTCTCCTTCACTGCGTTACAAACTTCTGGTCAAAATTATAATACCCTCAGCAAGGGTATAAAATCGGGAAACTATATCCTATCTGCTGACATACAAACGATCAAATGGTTTGAAAGCAACTGGTCTGCAAGGGTATTCTAAGCTTAGGTCACCGAACCTAGCCTTCCTTTCTTGTTTTATAGATTTTTTTGTATTGTTAGTAATTGTCATTAAGTTATTGATTATAGTTTACTATTACCTGTTAAATATTACATGAAATGACATTTTCTTCTATTATAAACTAGTCGCCGAGATCTGGAATCCCTACCGCGTATTTCTAAGCTGATCCTAGCCAATTTATAGCGCTAGCTTTCCTACGTTCAAATGATGAGATTATGCCGTGAAACATGGTACAAGTGTTAGAGACTTCGTGGTCGAGGGGTAATAAAGACTTTTTTTAAGGGTGTCAAGAGTCTGTTGTATTTGTTCGATGTTGATAACGTAAACTATCGATGTTATCCTGTCTACTTTTCTCATACTTTTTTTGGATCTATTGCGGCATTCTACCAAAGAAAATGCCAATCGGTCTCTTTTTCATAACTGAATTGATAGTGCAATTATATTCGTAAATGGCTCTATTTAGCTATTCTCCGAATGTTCGCTGTTCGTTTTTAGAGTTTAGGCACCGCATTATTTCAGAGATCTCTCAATTTGCCCGTTAACATAGCATTTATATGGGGGTGTTTTAAAAAGTTAGACATTAAGTTGATTTCTCATTACAAAGGTAATTGTATCGAAATTTTAAGATTTTTCGTTGTCCATTACTACGCACTTGGGTACACCGTAGTAGAACAGTAGATCATGTAATGGTTTTTTATGTCCTCTATGGATTTTGACTTAATGCGCGTATTTGGAAAATATATCTATTGCCGTTAGGACTAGAGTTTTTTCTGTTGAATAGATGTCAATGTGGAAGGTATGACCAGGGAATGCGGGTATAGGTGTATCATTAATATAGGGATTCGAAGGGTGTCTGTCGTATTTCGCTGCTTTACAGACTTTACATTGGTTGACCAACACCTCTACCTTTTGTGGAAAATCATAATATTCTGCTAATTGCTTTCTGATCTCTAAAGAATTTATATGTGCTCTATATATACTATATTACCATTCGATCATACCTGCCTGTGTACCTCGTCTTTAAGAGACATTGCGTACTGATATAATTTAAAATATATTGGTCTGCCAGTGTTTGTTCTCATTTCTGCTTTAAATGTTGGCGTGTAAGTTATTCGTTCGTCTGGTTTAGCAAAAAGACTTGAATATTTTTGATCAAGTTCGTCTAATTCATCTTTTTAGGCTTTCGTAAGATGCGATATCCTGGGAATAATGGTGTTGACTGCCTCATATCGTTTTTCTTTAATGGGGACGTTAATGCAATTTGTTATCGTCATAATATTTTTACTTATTCGACCCTGTACCCAAAGGGTAAACAAGTGTATGTAACAAGCAGAAGGAGGGGTGCAGACTCCACCAAGTAAATATATTTTTGATCACCATGACGAGCTAAGTCCATACAGCCATGTCCGTACGTCTGGCGGCGAAACTTGTTTCTATTTTTTTTTTTTTTTTAGACCCTGTACCCAAAGGGTAAAGGGTATATTAAGTTTGTGCAAATGTATGTAACAGGCAGAAGGAGGCGTGGCAGACCCCACAAAGTATATATATTCTTGATCAGCATGACGAGCTGAGTCGATATAGCCATGCCCGTCTGTCCGTCTGTCCGTCTGTCCGTCCGTCCGTCCGTCCGTCCGGATGAACACACGGATCTCAGCAACTGTAAGAGCTAGAAGAACCGTATTACCAGTGTAGATTCTTCTAATACTGAGTAAATTAGAGTTTATTTTTTTACGTCGAGGCCACGCCCACCGCCCCCGCAATTTGTATTTGAATTTTTGCACTGCCCTGCACTGCACAATTTTCAAGCTAAAATTGCAATGCAATTGGAGCATACCGATCTACCGATCCTGAAAATTTCATCAAGATTGGTTAATTAGAAAACGCAAAATAAATACTTAAAGCTTACAGGCGCTAACCACAAATAATCTGCTTATTTGCTCAAACTAACGGTAAATCGCTAGCGTTTGGTGGTTGATTTTTCTCGGAAGTGTCGCTGCAGCTGCGCTGCCACTACCTTTATATACATATGTATGAATGTGTGCCTTCAATATATTTAAACTGTATTAGCTGCCGGTTTGAAAAGTTTGGGTTTGTCGAATGGTTACGACGTTCGACTTAAAACGCGAAGATCTTGGGTTCGAATCCCAGACCGGACTCGGTGTGAATATATGTTTTTTTTTGGTTTTTTTTTATTTTGCCTAAAACCAAATTTGTACAGGGTCTGTAACAGTCGGGAAACTCGACTGTAACGTTCTTACTTGTTTTGTTTAAATTATGCTATTATTTTTTTAAAATTATTATTTCTATATTATTTGTTATGAAACTCTGCAAAATGCAGTTGTTCGTTCAAGTTGAGGTTTCTAGAGTGCCGCTGAGAACGCACTACCTTCATAAACCTATGAATGTGCGCCTTCAATATATTTATACTGTATTTAGCTAACTAATTCGAAATGTATTTGGTGGTGCAATAGTTAGGATATCTGGCTCATAATAAAGAAGTCTCTGGTTCGAGCCCCAGACTCGGTTGTTATTTTTTTGCTTTTTTTTCGTTTTTGATTTATTTTGCTTATAACAGAATTGGTACAGGGTAAACAGTCGGGAAACATGACTGTAATGTTCTTACATGTTTTTATTTCCGCTTCGAATCGTTCGAAAATGTTTTATGGTAGCGAGGAGTCTGTTATTCTAAACAAGAAAGGAAGGCTAGCTTCGGTACCCGAAGCTTAGAATACCCTTGCAGACCAGTTGCCTTAAAACTGTTCGATCGTTTGTATGGCAGCTAAAGGATATAGTGATCCGACTTTTGGTTTTTGATTGCCTAAAAGGGTTTTAGTGTCTATGAATTCTCAAGAATGAATAAAAATTCTTGAAAAACACCAGAGTTATGCTCAATGACCCATTTTCTCACATCGTTCCTATGGCAGCTATAGGATATTGTGGTTCGATTTTGATGAAACTTTCAGGATATGTCAAAATAGTCATTAATAAGAGTTTCCTAAAAAATAAAATAAAAAATAAAAATAAAAAAAATATCTTCAAAAATGGCGAGTTTATGGCACTTTTCCCAATCGTTCCTATGACAGCTATGTGATGTAGTGTTCCGATTCCGGCCGTTCCGACTAATATACTACCTGCAACAGATTGAAGGGTTGGTGCAAAGTTTTAGCCCGATAGCTTTAAAACTGAGAGTCTAGTTTACATAGCAACCGACAGACGGACAGACAGACAGACAGACAGACAGACAGACGGACAGACAGACAGACGGACATGGCTAGATCGACTCCGCTGGTGATGCTGATTAAGAATATATATATATATATTTATAGGGTCGGACACGTCTCCATCACTGCGTTACAAGCTTCTGGTCAAAATTATAATACCCTCTGCGAGGGTATAAAAAAGGAAAATACAGAGTCTGGTTTGGGTTCATACATTACAGTCGAGTTTCTCGACTGTTCAATGCCCAATTTGGTTTTAAGCGCCGCTGGAAATACGTTATATCAAGAATAAAAAATTAAAAAACCAATATATCAAAATTATAAAACATTGCAAGGTATAAAACGCTAAAAATAACAAGCGACTCAGAGATCGAACCAGGGTCTCCGTGGCTACGACCAAGACATCCTAACACTTGCACCTCCGAAGACATTCTAAAGAAAATAGAAATACAGTTATGAGGTAATACTTTCTCAGCATTCTGTAGAAAAGTCAACAAAAAAAACGTTTTTTTCTTGTTTCGTAACAAATAATATACAAATTATATTAAAAAAAACTTAATAGTTAGCATAATTTAAAAAAATGGAAAACTAGAAAAAATAAATAGTTTAACAGGGTGTCGCGACGAGTCAAAATCCCAACCGCAAGAGGAATTAATACCATTTATTTGAGCAAATAAACAGATAGTTTGTTGTTAGCTGCTGTATAGTTTGCTTTTTTCTATTGCGCCTCATAATTACCTAACATCATACAATTTCTAGGATCTGTAAAAAATCATTCACAAGTCTTTAACTTGTGCAGTTAGAAGTTAAAGCAAATAAACGAAAAAACAAAAATTTAAGGTGAAGTGGGCGTGGCACCGACAAAAAAAACTTCGTCTGCGTTAGAATATATAAGTTAACCAGATTCGCTGGGTAGACTTGTATGGAAAACGGAGCACCAGTAGCCAACGCAAAAACTAATACTTCCGGCCAACATTAATGTAAAACAAGTACGAACGTTACAGTCGAGTTTCCCGACTGTTACAGACCCTGTACAAATTTGGTTATAAGCAAAATAAATCAAAACCAAAAAAAAACAAGAAAGGAAGGCTAACTTCGGTACCCGAAGCTTAGAATACCCTTGCAGACCAGTTGGCTTAAAACTGTTCGATCGCTTATCGCTTATCCCCAAAGTCTTTAGACTTGTCTTTGTTTGTGTAGCACTTTTGTTTACGTGCACGAGTTTAGGTATAGTTAAATTCAGCTTCCCATTATCGATCCGTTTCTTTAATAACAATAAATAATACTCAAGCGACTCAGAGTCCGAGAGTGAAGGGCAGGTCCAGGCCCCCAGCCCCTCCTACAGACATGGATCCCGAGCAGCGCTTAAGCATAAAATTGAGGAGTTGGCCGGGCAAGTAGTGGCAGTAAGCACTAAGAGAAGACATATTGTGCAACGAGCAACGAGTCGTACGTATCTTGGTGATAAGCGGCCGTAGCCGCCTATCACATTTTCAGACGATATGATGGCAGCTCCCGCCATTATCAAGCGGTCATAATTATTTGGAGTAAAATCAGGGGCCCCGCTGATGCTGTGTTATCTTCGTTTGGGACTGTGTAGAATTTCGACGCGATTATAAATCGCTTAGACTTCACATACAGTGACAAGCGACCGATGCATGTCATCGAGCAAGAGTTAGGCACTCTAAGAAGTTAGGCACTGCAAGAAGTCAAGAATAGGGATCGTAGAGCAACTCCAAAGGCACAAGAGCGTCAGCAAGACAAGATCCCCTCTTAACCAAATCAACAATTTGGAACCAATAAAAAACCGCATTTTAGTTGGCAATAAAAAGCGCAAGTCCATTCAGAACCACGTAACAGTAATTCCCAAAATAATTCAGGAACCCATGGAGGTTGACCCATCCTTCTTCAAAATTTTACAACATCCCCCAGCCCCACCTTATCAGAAGCCACGTCTGACCGAACAAACAATCAAAAAAGACAAAGGGTTAATCATGTCACTCAGAGCGGCAAGCAGGCAGAACAGGATTACGGTAGCGTAGCGTACGATTCATATGCCATTAATTTAGGGGAAAATCCCTGCTACCCATCCTCAGACGAAGAGTAGCGGGGACCGTAATGAAATTCCTTAAAGACACGGGCGCTTCTAAAAACTTTATTAGAGGGGCTAAAAGACGTTCGTCCAGCAGAAGTCCACTAGTAGTAGCCACTATAAAAACAGAAAATAAAGAAACCCATTTATGCCAAACTGGACGCGTACCCCATGGAAAGGAAGGCTAGCTTCGGTACCCGAAGCTTAGAATACCCTTGCAGACCAGTCGCTTTTAAACCGTTTAATCGTTTGTATGGCAGCTATAGGATATAGTAATCCGATTTTTGGATTTTTAAATTTCTAAAAAGGCTTTACTGTCTATGAAAACTGTTTTTATCAAGAATGAATTAATTGTCTTGAAAAACACCAGAGTTATGCTCAATGACCCATTTTTATACCCTTGCAGAGGGTATTATAATTTTGACCAGAAGTTTGTAACGCAGTGAAGGAGACGTCTCCGACCCTATAAAGTATATATATTCTTGATCAGCATCACCAGCCGAGTCGATATAGCCATGTCCGTCTGTCCGTCTGTCCGTCTGTCGGTTGCTATGTAAACTAGTCCCTCAGTTTTAAAGCTATCGGACTGAAACTTTGCACCAAACCTTCAATCTGTTGCAGTTAGTATATAAGTCGGAACGGCCGCAATCGGAATACTACATCACATAGCTGCCATAGGAACGATTGGGAAAAAGTGCCAAAATTTGGCAATTTTTCAAGATAATTTATTTATTTCTTGGAAAACTCTATTTAATAGCAATTTTAACATATCCTAAAAGTTTCATTAAAATCTGACTACTATATCCTATAGAACTATGGGAAAAAATGGGTCATTGAGCATAACTCTGGTGTTTTTCAAGACAATTAATTCATTCTTGATAAGAACAGTTTTCATAGACAGTAAAGCCTTTTTAGAAATTTAAAAACCCAAAAAACGGATTACTATATCCTATAGCTGCCATACAAACGATTGAACGGTTTAAAAGCAACTAGCCTGCAAGGGTATTCTAAGCTTCGAGTACCGAAGCTAGCCTTCCTTTCTTGTTTTATAATATACTTAATAGACTTAGCAAAACGGTTAACGGTTGAACAAAAAGTAAAAAGTTCATTTTACAGGTTCAAGCTTGCCATATTACTTTCTTAGCCGTGGCGATAGCTCACATTACCGACTTCTCGCAAGCCAGGTATATTCCCGTTATCGGAGGCCGGATCCTAGTCTGGGAAGAATTCCCATACGACGCATTCCTCGAACCTCTCGGAATACAGGCGGATGATAGAAGAAACAACTGACATGGGCAACATGTTTCCACAGTCGCACATGAAGAATCTCCTAAAGGCCACAGAGTGGCAAGGAGCTTGGACTTCCTAGGGTCTGTTTTGAAGGTTGTGGCGGGAACTCAGGATGCGGGTGGAGAAAATTAGCTTTACGGAGTTACATATAGTAAATTCAAACCATATACATATCGAAATTAATACAACAGTGCAGGACCAAATTAATCAGTTAACTACCACAATCAATCAAGCTTTGAGCATAGCAAAGACACTGGTCACCTAGACATTACTTACTCGGAATACGGTGCTAATGATGGAATTACAGAATTAAATGCTTGCTGTCACGTTAGCTAGAATGAATATTGTCAACCAAAATATATTAGATCACGCTGATCTAGAAACAGTTTGGCTGAGGAGCCCACCAATACACCTATGACAGATCTTTTGTCTGTGGCGTCCGTGAAAATACTTCAATCCATTAACGTCTTATATTTCATAATAAAGTTCCTTAAAATTAAATTCGCATGTAAGAAAATTATCGTCTTCCCCGTCGCCCAACACAATGTAATGCTGCGGATTAAGAATAACATCGTTGCCGAATGTAGCGAGTAAATTCATCAAAACAAGCACTGCACATTCTATCGGATAGCAGCAGAGAATTCATGTGCCAGGAATCTCCACGCAGGGTGAGTTGCTCACTGCGAAATGCAAACAAGCGACTTGCAACCGGTTACCAACGTGGACGAAGGTACTGTCATCATTAATGACCGGACAGCTGATTCCTGGCCTACGGTATCTTCATTGCCTTAGTAAACGTAATCTGAGGTTCATCTAAGAATACGTAGAAAAGGTGCAAGATACCCGATAGCTGCAAATGGCATTTGTGTCGGACACTTGTTATCGAATCTACACTATTCGGCATAATTATTTTGACGAAAAACAAATGGTTCAAGTTTTTATGTAACTTTTCAATGGTTTAATACAAGTCAATGAATTTTTTTTCTGTTTTACTTAGCTAATGCAAGCTTAAAAATAATGAATTCAACATTTAATCATATGAACTTTAGAAAAATATAAGCTAAAGTCATTTTCATGTGGTGGCATTAGTATTTTGACAAGTACGTTTTAATATGAATAACAAAGTTTAAACTTAAAAAAACTAAAGGAAAAAAAAAAATTAGTAAAATATATAATTTCCTTTAGGTTCAATAACTTTTTGCTGGCTTCGCGGTACTGAATAGACTAAATTTTGGATGATCTCTGGAGATATCTCTTGGCAAAGGGAAGTGACCTCAGAACTTGTCTCCTCTCTGGTTTTACTCAACGAAACTGTTCTTTTACGTTTCATAAGAGACCAGACGTTTTCAATTATATTTAAATCTGGACTTTGAGGTGGCCAGTCCAAAGTGGTAACACCAACATCCTTCATAAATGTTGTAATCATCTTGGCTTTGTGGCATGGGGCGTTATCCTGTTGCAGAATGAAGGACTGTCTAATAAGCCTGTCTGCAGAACTAAATGCATTATCATTTAGAACCCGCAAATATTGGCCTTGGTTCATCAGTGTCAGTGATAGGAACGAAGTCACCCAGTCTATTATAGGCTACAAATCCCCAAAACATCACCATGTTGGAGGCCATGGCTTTCTTTTTTTTGCAAACGGGCCGCCTTTTCTTGCCATTGGTAATCTTACAAAAAATTTATTTTTTGATGATTTATACTCAAAGGAGCTTTCAGCTGTCCATAGAACGCTTCTCCAGAACTCCTTTGCCTTATGGAGATGTTCCTTTGCGAAAGAGTCTTTTAAGCTTGTTTGCTTTTGTTATGTATGGTACGTCCTTGGCTTTATAAGTCTTAAAATCACATTCTTTTAGTCGTCGACGGACTGTGCGCTCACTAACTGGTGTCTTAGCTGTCAAATTAAATTGATCTGCTTTGGATTGGGGCTAAAGAAAAAAATTATTTTTTTAATTCCCGTACAAGGACTCGGTCTTCACTGAGATCTGTTTTGCGCTAAGCACCTGATCTTTTTAAATTACGCATGTCATTATGTTTTTTAAACTTTTAATTTGGTAGTGCACAGTTTGACGCGACACATTAAACTCATTGGCAATGTCTTTGACTGTTATTCCAGCGTTAAACTTTGCTACGATTGAAGATCTTGTAACCAAACTTAGCTGAGACGTTTTACCCATGTTATTTGATAATTTTTAATAACTTTCTATTTAAATGAAAACGTTTAATATTGCTCAAAGTTAAACACAGAAGTTCTTTGATTCTCGCGTGCTTAAAAGTGTGAAAATATTTCTAAAAGATGCTGTCAAAATACTTGTACCACGCAAAAAGCCGTTGTCTGCATGCATTCTTATTAGCAAAAAGAGAATGCAAAAGGTAAACGAAATGAAATTTGGCATGAACATAGCTAACAAGTAAGAACGTTACAGTCGAGTTTCCGACTGTTACAGACCCTGTACAAAAAAAATATATATATATATTTATATATTCACACCGAGTCCGCTCTGGGATTCGAACCCAAGATTCTCGCGTTTTAAATCGAACGTCGTAACCATTCGACAAACCCAAACTTTTTGAATCGGCAGCTAATACAGTATAAATATATTGAAGACGCACATTCATACATATGTATGTACGAGTATGTGAAGGCAGTGGCAGCGCAGCTGCAGCGGCACTTCCGAGAAAAATCAACCACCGAACGCAAGCGATTTACCGTTTTTCTGCGCAAATAAACAGATTTTTTGTGTTTAGCGCGTGTAAACTTTAGGTATTTATTGTGCGCTTTCTAATTAACCAATCTTGATGAAATTTTCAGGATCGGTAGAAATCTATGCTCCAATTGCATGTGTATTTTTAAAAAAATTTTAGCTTGAAAATTGTGCAGTGCAGGGCAGTGCAAAAATTCAAATACTAATTGCGGGGGCGGTGGGCGTGGCACCGACTTAAAAAAATAAACTCTAATTTACTCAGTATTAGAAGAATCTACACTGGTAATACGGTTCTTCTAGCTCTTACAGTTGCTGAGATCCGTGTGTTCATCCGGACGGACGGACGGACGGACGGACGGACGGACGGACGGACGGACGGACGGACAGACGGACAGACGGACATGGCTATATCGACTCAGCTCGTCATGCTGATCAAAAATATATATACTTTGTGGGGTCTGCCACGCCTCCTTCTGCCTGTTACATACATTTGCACAAACTTAATATACCCTTTACCCTTTGGGTACAGGGTCTAAAAATAGTCTTTGTTTTGAGCCTCATTTTCGCACCGTTAATATGACGATTTCAAGCAACGCTAAGTTCAATAGTCAAAAAGAGTTTCGTCAAAATAATTATGCCGACTAGTGTACATAGCCAAAAGATGTGCAGCCTAACTAAGGATGGTAATTGCCAACATATGGTCGGCCGAGGACGGCCTTAATTCTGAGGGGAAAGTAGTTAACTTAGTAAACTGAACCAATAGTCCGATACATAGCAACCGGCAACCGTCCAGACGGAAAACTCAGCAGATTTGCGTGGCCGCTGGAAACCGCCGACTTCGGCTAGCGTTACGCTGCTGAAATAAATATTAACTCCGGCTATCGCCGTATAATATCTTTTACTGTTGACTGAGCCTTAGGCCAGTCATCTGCGTAATAATTAGGAATTAGAATCTGCACTGGTAATATGGTTCTTCTGGCTCTTACAGTTTCTGAGATCCATTAGAGTTTATTTTTTTAAGTCGTTACGATTGGTTAATTAAAAAGCGCACAATAAATAACTAAAGTTTACAGGCGCTAAACACAAAAAATCTGTTTATTTGCGCAAACATACGGTAAATCGCTTGCGTTCGGTGGTTGATTTTTCTCGGAAGTGCCGCTGCAGCTGCGCTGCCACTGCCTTCACATACTCGTACATACATATGTATGAATGTGCGTCTTCAATATATTTATACTGTATTAGCTGCCGATTCAAAAAGTTTGGGTTTGTCGAATG
>JAJJHY010002256.1:552174-694148 GCA_021224005.1 Drosophila setifemur
TATATATATATATTTTTTTTTTATTTAGCTTATAACGAAATTTGTACAGGGTCTGTAACAGTCGGGAAACACGACTGTAACGTTCTTACTTGTTTCTTTATGATAAACGTGTACACTTAATAAATAAATCCACAAAACACTAGAATTATTTCGAAAATATTTAAAAACAGGAAACAGGAAAGGAAGGCTAGCTTCGGTACCCGAAAGCTTAGAATACCCTTGCAGAATAGTTGCTTTCAAACCGTTTAATCGTTTATATGGCAACTAAAGGATATAGTGATCCGATTTTTGGTTTTTAATTTTCTAAAACAGCTTTAATGTCTATGTAAACTGTATTTCTCCAGAATTAATTAATTTTTTTGAAAAACACCAGAGTTATGCTCAATGACACATTTTCTCCCTATGGCAGCGGTGGATATAGTAGTCCGATTTTGATGAAACTTTCAGGATATGTTAAAATAGTCATTAAATAGAGTTTTAATTATCTTAAAAAATGGCGAATTTATGGCACTTTTTCCCAATCGTTCTTATGGCAGCTATGGTTGGTACAAAGTTTCAGCCCGCTAGCTTTAAAACTGAGGGACTAGTTTACATAGCAACCGACAGACGGACATGGTCAGATCGACTCGGCTGGTGATGCTGATCAAAAATATATGTACTTTATAGGGTCGAAAACGTCTCCTTCACTGCGTTACAAGCTTCTGGTCAAAATTATAATACCCTCTGCAAGGGTATAAAAATGCAAGTAAGAACATACTAGTAAGTCGAGTTATACGACTATTAAATACCATGCACCAGAAATATATAAAGAACTAGCTGTACCTTGCCTCGTTTCACTGACTCAAAAATAAAATACTTTTCCATTGAAACTTTTTTCTATAATAAAATATATAATGTATTTAATTTAAAACTTGTTGGTAAACTATATTTAGACCCTGTATCCAAAGGGTAAAGGGTAAATTAAGTTTGTGCAGATGTATTTAACAGACAGACGGAGACGTGGCAGACCCCACAAAGGTCAGCAAGTCCGCAAGTATTGGCCGCCGTTGGATCATTGCCCAAGTTGCAGATATCTGGTTAGCTTATATAACGGATGTGCCATCTATTGGTACGTTTTTGAATTTCGTAGTTTTACAACACCAAACGAGCTACAGGCCCGAAATTTCGACAGTATATACCATCCAAGCCCGAAACAACAAGTTTTCTCTTAAAGAGCACTTTGAAATTTTTAAAACTGATTTTCAAAGTCAGTGCTGTGTCGTGATAAAGCAACCCGGAGCTATACGCAAATTGGTGAGAAAAGTTTGTGAGAAAGGGATGTTAGTGGATGACAGAAGTGGTCCAGAGCTCGGACGGTGGGCACACCCGAGAATATTGAAGCTGTGGTCCAAAGTGTGAGACAGAATCCGACGACCTCAACTCGAAGCCTATCGCAGCAACTGAGCATTAGTCGCACCAGCCTGAGAAGAATACTGCCTACAAGATTCAGAATGACTGATGATGGTTTTTATTCTTGACGCGGATACTTTTAGCTTCACAACAACAACAAAATTAAAAAGAATATCAATGATGCTCATTTGATCGCATTTTTAAAAACGTACCAATAGATTGCCGAACCTGTATTCTTGATCATCATGACGAGCTGAGTCGATACAGCCAAAAGGATCTCGGAAACTGTAGGAGCTAGAGAAACCCTAGTACCAGTGCAGATTATCCTAATACTGACGCAGATGAGGTTTATTTTTTTTCGTCGGTGCCACGCCCACCGCCTCCCCAATTTGTATTTTAAAAACAACAAATTTGGTTCATTAGAAAGCGCGCAAAAAATTATGCAAAGTTTACAGCCGCTAACAACAAGTTATCTGTTTTTTTGCTCAAATAAATGGTAAATTGCACTGCACAATTTTCAAGCTAAAATTTTTTTTAAAAATACACATGCAATTGGAGCATAGATTACTATCGATCATCAAGATTGGTTAATTAGAAAGCGCACAATAAATACCCAAAGTTTACAGGCGCTAAACACAAATAACCTGTTTATTTGCTCAAACAAACGGTAAATCGCTTGCGTTCGGTGGTTGATTTTTCTCGGAAGTGCCGCTGCAGCTGCCACTACCTTCATATACATATGTATGAATGTGTGCCTTTAATATATTTTACTGTATTAGCTGCCGGTTCAAAAAGTAGGTTTGTCGAATGGTTACGACGTTCGACTTAAAACGCGAAGATCTTGCGTTCGAATCCCAGATCGGACTCGGTATAAATATATATTTTTTTTGGTTTTGATTTATTTTGTCTATAACCAAATTTGTACAGGGTCTGTAACAGTCGAGAAACTCTACTGTAACATTCTTACTTGTTTTTGTTCCGCTCTATTTGAAAGACCCTTATATATGAAGAATATGTACAGGGTAGGCCGTTTGAATTGGAAGCATATTTAAAAAAATAAAAATAAAAAATTTTTTTTTGTTCATTTAAAAATGATTTATTATAGTCCTTGGAAAAATGTTTGCACTAGTTTATGAAAATGATATCGCGTAAATGGGCGCCATTAGCTTTGGCTACAAAATATGCCCTTTCTACGGCATTTTCCACAAACTTTTGCCAATGTATCGGCCGATATGACTCCGATTTCGCTGCGTATGTTGGCTCTGAGTTAAACTGGTGTCCTTGGCTTGGCTGGCTAACATACACCTTGGATTTCAAATAGCCCCACAAAAAAAAAGTCTGGTGGCCTCAAATCTGGTGACCTCAGGGGCCAGTCAAAATTACGTCTTTTAGATATGAGTCATCCGGGGAAAAATGCCCGCAATAAATCGATTGTTTGTTGTGCTGTATGGCATGTAGCGCTATCCAGTTGTAACCAGAAGTCGTCCAAACACCAAATCCGTTATCAAGACTCGATAACGATTGCCATTGACGGTTGTGGGGACTCCACGATTGGTTTGGTAAAAATACGGATCAAAGTCTAACTCTGTATTGCCGATGGCGCAACATGACCTTATTGTTGGCCTGCTTGAACTGTCATTGTCACAAATTAACAATGTGCGAAACTCTTTAGGCCGCATACTGGATCTGTGCTTTGTATCAGACCCGGACAGCGTGATTTTATCAAGAACCTCCCCTCTAACACAACCTGAAGATCACTATCATCCCACTTTCGAGATGACGATCGACATTGTAGAAATCGAGGTTTCCAAATCGAATAGGAGAGCCCCGCGTACCAGATGCTTTCGGAATACTGATTTTCTTAAATTAAACTCTCTTTTAGCCGGCTATGATTGGTCCGACCTCTACTCATGCACCGACATTGTGAAGTGTGCTGATTTATTTTATAAAAAATTAAACATGTTTCTTGACTCATGTGTTCCGTTGCAGTATCCACCTAATTCAGAATCTCCGCCGTGGTTTACCAAACATTTAAAAAATTTAAAAATAATAAAAAATAGAACTTACGAGGTCTGTTCAAAAAGTATCGCGAATTTTGTGTTTTTTCAAAAATTATTTATTTATTCATGAATATCTATTTTGTCCCCTTCAAAATAATCCCCATTAGATATTATACACTTGTGCCAACGGGTTTTCCAATCTTCGAAGCACTTCAAAAATTCATTTTTTTTAATCTTGTTCAAGCGTAGCATAACGACGTCCTTTCATGGGCCTCTTCAGTTTAGGGAACAAGAAAAAGTCACAGGGGGCCAGATCTGGGGAATACGGTTGCTGCGGCATCATTAGTGTGTTGTTTTTGGCCAAAAAGTCACGCACAAGCAACGATGTGTAAGCAGGTGCGTTATCGTGGTGCAAAAGCCAATTTTTGTTCTTCCACAAATCCGGCCGTTTCTGGCGGATTGCTTCGCGCAAATTGCGCATAACTTGCAGGTAATATTCCTTATTGACCGTTCTTCCCTGTGGCAAGAACTCATGATGCACCACGCCCCTGCAATCGAAGAAAACTGTCAGCAAAAATTTCACATTCGACCGAACTTGGCGCGAACGTGCGGCAGCTTCCTTTGAGATGATTAAACTTTGGTTTCCACGTCATAACCGTAAACCCACGATTCGTCACCAGTTCTGACCCTCTGGAGCAAGTTTGGGCGACGACCCAAACTTGCTCCAGAGGGTCATAACTGGTGACTGGACAGAGTTTAACATCTCATTAGCAATGTTCATGCGATGCTGTTTTTGGTCGCAATTGAGCAATTTTGGTACGAATTTCGCGGCGACCCGTCTCATGCTCAAATCATTGATCAAAATCGAATGGCACGAACCAATCGATATGTTTAGGTCCTCAGCAACTTCTCTAACGGTGATTCGACGATTAGCCAATACCATTTTCTCCACTTCATTAATTTTTTCGTCTGTTGTTGAGGTGCTCGGTCGTCCGGCACGCTCTTCGTCGTTCACATCGTTTCGGCCTTCTGAGAACATTTTGTACCACTGATAAACGTTGCTTCTGTCCAAGGTAACTTCTCCGTATGCCACAGTCAACATTCGGAATGCATCCGCACACTTAATTTCGTTTTTCACACAAAATTTGATACAGGTTCTTTGATTCATTTTTTTGAATAGGTAAAAATCGAAGACGATACAAAACACGTGCAAGCAAAGCAGGTTGACAGGTTAAGTGAAAATTCAAAATGGCCGAGCTTGTCGGCATAAGTGAGAGACATGTGTACCAACATAACGCCACAAAAAAATCGAAATTCGAATATACGTAACCCACGAAAATTCAAAATTCGCGATACTTTTTGAACAGACCTCGTACACTAAATTTAAAGAAACCGGGTCGAGCAAGGTATATGCTCAGTACTTAACTGCTCGGTCAAATTTCACAGTGCTAAACGCTCAGTGCTATCATAATTATTTAACTCGTTGCAAGGTCCAGTTCACTCAGGACCCAAAACAGTTTTATAATTTTGTTAGCACCAAGCGTAAGTCTGTTCTATTCCCACTCTCTATGTCATTTGAAAACTCATCGGCAAACACCGATCAGGCCATTGCCGATCTTTTTGCTAGATTTTTCAAAATCACATATGAACCCGCTAAAATTTTAAACCATACGGATTCCCAGGAATTCCCAAGGTCAAATGCAATTTTCTGTCCCGTCATTAACGAAAGCTCGATTATAACCGATCTTCAATGGGTTAAGCCAACTTTTTCGCCAGGACCGGATGGTATACCAGGCTGCGTGCTTAGATACTGCGTCGATTACCTGAGCAAGCCTCTTCTTAAGTTATTTAATTTGTGTCTCGAGTCCTCAACGTTTCCTCGGATATGGAAGGAATCATACGTTATTCCTATCCATAAAAAAGGTAAACGAAGCGATGCAAGCAATTACAGAGGTATCTCTAAATTGTCTGCTATCCCCAAGCTTTTCGAGAAACTTCTAACCCCTCAATTGCAACACCTATGCCAACATGGATTTCTGAAACGTCGCTCGACGACAACTTATCTTTTGGAGCTCTCATCTTTTGATATCGAGGGCTTCCAGTCAAATTTTCAAACGGACGTCATTTACATAGACTTTAGAAAAGCATTCGACTCCGTTAATCACTCTCTTTTCTTTTAATATAGCTTGACAAAATGGGCTTCCCTGTAGGCTTACTAAAATTGATCAGCAGTTACTTGAATAATATAACTCAAAGGGTTCTTTTCAAGAGCTCACTTTCTGGTGAAATCCATGTCACCTCGGGCGTCCCTCAAGGTAGTCACCTTGGTCCTCTGCTGTTCACACTCTTCATTAACGACCTTCCATCGGTCGTGCTTAATTCTCGCGTACTAATGTACGCGGACGACATCAAGGTTTGTTTTCAATATAATGATCCCTCTCGTCAATCGGTATTACAGGCCGATCTTAATAACTTGCAGGCATGGTGTGTAATAAATTCTCTAAAATTAAACGGCTCAAAGTGCAAACTGATGACATTTTACCGTAAAGAGCCTCAGTTTGCTGCTTACTCTCTAGATGGAGTCTTTCTTGATAGAATCACGCGTGTTGATGATCTTGGCGTCATACTTGATGCCAAATTAAAATTTACTGACCACATTTCATGCATGGTAAATAAGGCCATGGGTGTGTTAGGCTTTATAAAAAGGTGGTCAAAAGAATTTAATGACCCCTACGTGACTAAGACTTTGTACGTCTCGCTTGTCCGGCCAATTCTTGAGTACTGGAGTCCTCAGTATGGAGTTCACCAAGACAAAATTGAATCCGTGCAAAAAAGATTCCTTATCTTCGCGCTTAGAGGCCTCAACTGGGAACCAAACTTTCAACTTCCCCCTTATTCTAGTAGACTGATGCTTCTAAACCTACCCACACTTACTAATCGTAGAACCATGCTTGGTGTAGTTTTCATCCTCAAACTAATACACAATGAGGTTGATAGTTCTGCCTTGTTAGAACGCATCAACTTTAATGTGCCCCGTAGACTTACAAGAAATTTTATCCCACTAGCTTTAAACCATAGTAGTTTGAATTATGTCCTGCATGAGCCCTTTAGAGTACTTTGCTCAGATTATAACGTAGTGCACCAACTAACGTCCGATTTTTCTTCTATTAACGACCTTACGCATATTAAGTCCCTAATTCTTACCTACCTTACTCACCACAATTCTATGTAGTTTTCCTCGAAATCTTTCTACTATTTTCCCTGCATGCTCGGTCCTATCTTCGCGATCGAGCCGTACGTTATGCGGCTGCGCCCCTCGGTCGGTTGGGCGGGAGGTGGGTTGCATCACGTGCAACGGGATTCGCCAAAAAAAAAAAAAAAAAGGATCATATTCGCGTAAACACCACACCAAACTGTGACTTCTTAGTCGTATAGAGGCACTTCTTGGTTTTTACGCTTGGTTTTCACAATTGAGAATTTATTTTAAATGACCAGCTGATCAATTTTAGCGCGTTCTATTAAAGTGTATTGTCTTCGAATGACACTTCCAACACATTATGACACAGTAATCCAAGTAAAGACAATGACAAAATTGATCAAATTGGGCTATGAAATCCTTCCCGATCCACCGTATTCTTCAGATTTGGCCCCGTGCGACTTTAACTTATTTTTAAACCTAAAACAATGAGGTCATTGCCGAAACGGATTCATATTTTGATGGGTATGGAAAAGATCGAGGACCGATATAAACGTTGTATCGAGCTAAAATGAGAATATGTAGAAGAATAAAAAAAAATTCGAAAAAATGTGTTTTTTTTTAGTTAGGCCCGGGACTTTTCAATCAGGTGTTTAGGTCATCAACGTATTTTTTTTTTTCAATATTCATTTTTCTCTCAACCATTTATAGTTTTTAAAGTGCTGTTCTACAACAAGAAAAACACGATTCTGTAAGCTGACTAAATTCGTTAAGGAATGTAATAAATCCACAACATGTCGTCAGCAGCAGTTGATCTGTGAATAACCGGAAAATTCTAACGAAAATCACCAGACAACAAAATTATGGCTTTTCAAAAAAATTGTTTGCTTATTACGATTAGTTTGAAAGAAAGTTCTATCTAACGCCTCTAGCGACCTCTTGTGGGCCAACATACATTCGTCCCAATAAAATCTTATTTAGCGATGGTGCAAGTTGGTGTTTCGTTGATTTGTTTAACGGATTCTCGCCAGGAACAGTGATATCAAAAAGGTTTTTCCAATACCTTCCGGATCATCTAAGAAATTAATTATTTTCACCAGTTACATTGCTCACAGCTGCTATTAAAGAGTCGTAAGCAATTTTCTGATGTTTAATTCAATTCAATTCAATTCAATTCAATTCAATTCAATTCAATTCAATTCAATTCAATTCAATTCAATTCAATTCAATTCAATTCAATTCAATTCAATTCAATTCAATTCAATTCAATTCAATTCAATTCAATTCAATTCAATTCAATTCAATTCAATTCAATTCAATTCAATTCAATTCAATTCAATTCAATTCAATTCAATTCAATTCAATTCAATTCAATTCAATTCAATTCAATTCAATTCAATTCAATTCAATTCAATTCAATTCAATTCAATTCAATTCAATTCAATTCAATTCAATTCAATTCAATTCAATTCAATTCAATTCAATTCAATTCAATTCAATTCAATTCAATTCAATTCAATTCAATTCAATTCAATTCAATTCAATTCAATTCAATTCAATTCAATTCAATTCAATTCAATTCAATTCAATTCAATTCAATTCAATTCAATTCAATTCAATTCAATTCAATTCAATTCAATTCAATTCAATTCAATTCAATTCAATTCAATTCAATTCAATTCAATTCAATTCAATTCAATTCAATTCAATTCAATTCAATTCAATTCAATTCAATTCAATTCAATTCAATTCAATTCAATTCAATTCAATTCAATTCAATTCAATTCAATTCAATTCAATTCAATTCAATTCAATTCAATTCAATTCAATTCAATTCAATTCAATTCAATTCAATTCAATTCAATTCAATTCAATTCAATTCAATTCAATTCAATTCAATTCAATTCAATTCAATTCAATTCAATTCAATTCAATTCAATTCAATTCAATTCAATTCAATTCAATTCAATTCAATTCAATTCAATTCAATTCAATTCAATTCAATTCAATTCAATTCAATTCAATTCAATTCAATTCAATTCAATTCAATTCAATTCAATTCAATTCAATTCAATTCAATTCAATTCAATTCAATTCAATTCAATTCAATTCAATTCAATTCAATTCAATTCAATTCAATTCAATTCAATTCAATTCAATTCAATTCAATTCAATTCAATTCAATTCAATTCAATTCAATTCAATTCAATTCAATTCAATTCAATTCAATTCAATTCAATTCAATTCAATTCAATTCAATTCAATTCAATTCAATTCAATTCAATTCAATTCAATTCAATTCAATTCAATTCAATTCAATTCAATTCAATTCAATTCAATTCAATTCAATTCAATTCAATTCAATTCAATTCAATTCAATTCAATTCAATTCAATTCAATTCAATTCAATTCAATTCAATTCAATTCAATTCAATTCAATTCAATTCAATTCAATTCAATTCAATTCAATTCAATTCAATTCAATTCAATTCAATTCAATTCAATTCAATTCAATTCAATTCAATTCAATTCAATTCAATTCAATTCAATTCAATTCAATTCAATTCAATTCAATTCAATTCAATTCAATTCAATTCAATTCAATTCAATTCAATTCAATTCAATTCAATTCAATTCAATTCAATTCAATTCAATTCAATTCAATTCAATTCAATTCAATTCAATTCAATTCAATTCAATTCAATTCAATTCAATTCAATTCAATTCAATTCAATTCAATTCAATTCAATTCAATTCAATTCAATTCAATTCAATTCAATTCAATTCAATTCAATTCAATTCAATTCAATTCAATTCAATTCAATTCAATTCAATTCAATTCAATTCAATTCAATTCAATTCAATTCAATTCAATTCAATTCAATTCAATTCAATTCAATTCAATTCAATTCAATTCAATTCAATTCAATTCAATTCAATTCAATTCAATTCAATTCAATTCAATTCAATTCAATTCAATTCAATTCAATTCAATTCAATTCAATTCAATTCAATTCAATTCAATTCAATTCAATTCAATTCAATTCAATTCAATTCAATTCAATTCAATTCAATTCAATTCAATTCAATTCAATTCAATTCAATTCAATTCAATTCAATTCAATTCAATTCAATTCAATTCAATTCAATTCAATTCAATTCAATTCAATTCAATTCAATTCAATTCAATTCAATTCAATTCAATTCAATTCAATTCAATTCAATTCAATTCAATTCAATTCAATTCAATTCAATTCAATTCAATTCAATTCAATTCAATTCAATTCAATTCAATTCAATTCAATTCAATTCAATTCAATTCAATTCAATTCAATTCAATTCAATTCAATTCAATTCAATTCAATTCAATTCAATTCAATTCAATTCAATTCAATTCAATTCAATTCAATTCAATTCAATTCAATTCAATTCAATTCAATTCAATTCAATTCAATTCAATTCAATTCAATTCAATTCAATTCAATTCAATTCAATTCNTTAATTTAATTTAATTTAATTAATTTAATTTAATTTAATTTAATTTAATTTAATTTAATTTAATTTTGGAACATTATTGCGAACTACGTCAGCTAGTAATTAATGCCTCATTGTAGTGATAAAGCGCATACGGTGCAAAAGTCCTCACACATATCGTTTTGAATATTTAACCCATAAATTGTTCAAATTCGAGGAAAAACACGTAGATTTGATGATGGCAAGCAATGTCCGAATTTGATGAACCGATGGAAAAATTACGGAATCTTTTCCGTATTTTCGTCCTCAACCAACTTTAAGAGTTGACATTTATTTTCTTAATTATTTGCACGACGTCGGAATACGAACATTTACCAACAGATTCAAATATAATAATAACATGCGACCAAGAGCGTCTGAATCAAGCACATCAGGTTGTTCTTCAACTTGAATTCCTTGTTTTTGACGTTGAAACGACTTCGATGATGAGTTCCATGTATTTGTCGTTTGTGGAGGTTGAGGCACTCTGTCAACCGCATTTTCTCGATTTAAATACACTTTGTCTATTTTCCAAATGTACTGCTAAATGGACGACTGTAGGGTGTTGATATTGAGATACTTCTTAATTTGCATCACTTATTTACTTGATTGAGTTACGGGGTTACAGTATTCTACGTTGCTAAGAGCGTTAACAAGAAAGGAAGGGTAGCTTCGGTACCCGAAGCTTAGAATACCCTTGCAGACCAGTTGCCTTAAATGTTTGATCATTTGTATGGCAGCTATAGGATATAGTGATTCGATTTTTGGCTTAATGTTCAAAAACGGCTTTACTGTCTATGAAAACTGTATTCATAGAATAAATTCTCAAGAATAAATTAGTTCTCTTGAAAAACACCAGAGTTATGCTCAAAGACCCATTTTTTCCCATCATTCCTATGGCAGCCATAAGATTTAGTGGTCCGATTTTGATCAGGATATGTTAAAATAATCATTTAATAGAGCTTCCTAAGAAATAAATTAATTAACTTAAAAAATGGCGAATTTATGACACTTTTTCCCAATTGTGATTTAGTGTTCCGATTCCGGCCGTTCCGACATATATACTACCTGCAACAGATTGAAGGGTTGGTGCAAAGTTTCAGTCCGATAGCTTTAAAACTGAGAAACTAGTTTACATAGCAACCGACAGACGGACAGACAGACAGACAGACGGACAGACGGACATGGCTATATCGACTCGGCTGGTGATGCTGATCAAGAATATATATACTTTATAGGGTCGGAAATGTCTCCTTCACTGCGTTACAAACTTCTGGTCAAAATTATAATACCCTCTGCAAGGGTATAAAAACATTAGAGAATATTGGGGAATATGGAACAATCCAACGACCTTGTAAATAAACATCTCGTCCTATGACCTTCATAATAACAAATCGTTCATTATAATCAATACATCGTCGGCGATACAATGGGTAGGGATGGCATCAGAAGCATTTTTCTTATCTGTTTAGTTACTTTGGAATGCAATTTCGGATCAATAATTTTATCCGGGATTTAGGCTGAAATAAGAGCGTATATTTAATTTTTTCTTAAAAACTCTGGCTGTGATATCATGTTTATTAACTGAAGTTTGAATGGGTAAATGTTTTTTTTTTTTGTTTTAACCCGGGGCGGCCATATTGCCTAGCATAGGTCATAGCATCTTGCGCATTCTCGTGCATATAGCGCGGGCTTCCAATGTTGCTGGCAAAATTGTCATTCTGGAACATTGTTTGCATCTCTGTATCATTGATAGCATCGCGGATTTGAATACAATCATCAGAACGAAGTTTAGGTTGGTTTAAGCGGATGTATGTCAATCGCTCTTTTTAAATCTTGATCACAGAAGGTAAGCTGATGAAAAAGGCGACGGCACAGCAAAATGTTATTTATATCACCTTCCGTGATCATAAGTCGGTATAATATAAAAGTTCACAACACTTAATTTTGTATTGGTTTTAGCACATTCAATAATTACAATTAGAATATTGAAATCAATTAATAAAATATGATTAAATCAATCCCAATTACCTGTTTCTGGATTAACCATTTTTATTTAAAAGTGATAGCCATAATAATGGGTATTGTGACGGCGCTTAAGTCCTGTACGTTTCAGACACACGTTTTAAGCTAAAATCTCGACGATGAAGAACATTGCCTTTTGATTTCAAAGTTTCTTCTACATTGAACCTTCTTGTATGTTCATCTTTATGAATTGTATCAGCTCTAATAATGATATTATAGCTATTCGATTGTTCAGAGTGGATGCTATTTTGTACCGCATTCGTTAATACAAAAATGCTATTAACAGCCAAAAAACTAAGTGGGGTCAAACAATCAACTTTATTGAGTAGCGATCGGAGTTTCAGTACTATAAAATGTTTTTTGACCGATCTTCTTAGCCAGCCTCAACGCAAAAGCTCACTTAGATAAAAATAATTGAGTAAGTTAATTAGAGCTTTTGCGCTGAATGCGTTTAAGCTACATTTTGACAAGTTCGAAACAAAAAATAAATAAATAATAAAATTTAACTATGTGCCTCTACTGTTGGGTGGTGCTCCCAACAAAGATAACATTCGTTTTAACGCAATTATAAACATTTTATCTAATTCCTTTTTCTCTTATAGAAGATTTTGTAATCTTTTAACAATAGCTTGATTTATTGTTAGGTTGTGAACACAGCGCTGATTAAGTTAATCTGCTTGGTCATCGGAATTGCCCATAAAATAGATCTGTAAGAACTGAAGGTCAGTATCAGATGGTAGCAACAGTGCTCCTAGTAAGTGATGTATGTATATATTTGTCCTGTGTTCTGCAATTTAAAATACTACAAGATGTGCAACAAAATACACAAGACCAATAACCTTTAAAAGGTTTAACAGTTTTTGTGGCAGCTATTAGTCCGATTTTGATGACTTTTAGGTACATAGTTATTAAAAAGTAATTTAAAAAGAATCAATCAACTTCCCTGAAAAATTGTGAATTTACGACATTGTTTCCAAATCGTTCCTATGGCAGCTATGTGAAGTAGTGTTGCAATTCCGGACGTTCCAACTTATATACTACCTGCAACAGAAAAAATTACTGGTGCTAAGTTTTGCCTGATAGCTGAAAAACTGAGAGACTGGAGACTGACAGAACCAGTCTGACGGACATGGCTAGATCGACTAAATAAAAATATATATGTTTAATAAGCTCTGCAAAGGAATAAAAAGTAAAGAAAATAAACAAAACAAGAAAGGAAGGCCCGAAGCAGAGAATACCCTTACCTACGAAATCCGTTTATTTAATAATGAGTGACAATCAAGCCCAACATGTCCAAATGTATATTCTCTATAGTGTCCAAAAATTCTTTGTTCTTCCTGTTACGAATATTTTCACAAAATAATATTCAGTTTCCTTCGTTTCCCTTTTGCCGCTAACTCACCGACATTATCTTGACGCACTTTAAATGTCATTATTATGTATTGGCGATAGTCATCGAAGGGCTTGGACAATATCGTATATCGATACATCTTAAATTATATGTATTGTCGCTCATAACCAAGTACACGTGTTTTCGGTTCAGACGTAATTGTGGTACTGAAATGGGATTTAGCAGACCTCGTGGTAGCGCTGGAAGAGGGTTTCGCGGTGGTTCAAGCTTCAAGCCAAATGGCGGAAATTTTAATAAAGGGTCCCGCGGCGGCCGGGGGACATTTGATAACGGTAAATTGTATATTTTTATAAAAAACACGAAAATCCAGTCAATACTTAATCTTGAATCTGAAAGATTACCAATTTAAAAAGTGTTTTAGAATTTGGACATTAAATAGGGACATCACAATTTGGCAGTGGGATACCTTTAAGTTAAAAAAAAAAAATTAATTTAAAAAAAAGACCAAACCTAAGATATCCCCTTAACAAGAAATCAGGCTATCTTCGGGGTACGAAGCTTAGAAAACGCTTGCAGAACAGTTGCCCTAAAACGTTTCGATTGTTTGTATTGCAGCTATAGGATACATTAGTCCGAATTTTTGTTTATAATTTGGTAAATCGGCTTTAATGACTACGATAAGTATATTTTTTAATAATGAAATAATTGTCCTGAAAATACCACAGTTTTGTTCAATGACCCATTGTTCCTATGGCAGATATAGGCAATAGTGGTCCGATATTTATTGGACTTTTAGAAACGGTTAAAATAGTTAATTAATAATTTCTACAAAATCCGTCATTAATATTAAAAAACAAGAAAGGAAGGCTAGCTTCGGCACCCGAAGCTTAGAATACTCTTGCAGACCAGATGCCCTTAAACTGTTCGATCGATTGTATGGCAGCTATAGGATATAGTGATCCGATCTTTGGTTTTTAAATTTCTAAAAAGGCTTTATTGTCTATGAAAACTGTTTTTCTCAAGAATGAATTAATTGTCTTGAAAAACACCAGAGTTATGCTCAATGACCCATTGTCTCCTATCGTTCCTATGCCAGCTATAGGATATAGTGGTCCGATTTTAATGAAACTTTCAGGATGTGTTAAAATTGCTATTAAATAGAGTTTATCAAAAAATAAATAAAATATCTTTAAAAATGGCGAAATTTTGGCATTTTTTCCCAATTGTTCCTATGGGAGCTATGTGATGTAGTGTTCCGATTCCGGCCGTTCCGGCTTATATACTACTTGCAACAGATTGAAGGGTCGGTGCAAAGTTTCAGCCCGACATCTTCAAAACTGAGAGACTAGTTTACATAGCAACCGACAGACGGGCATGGCTAGATCGACTCGGCTGGTGATACTGATCAAGAATATATATACTTTATAGGGTCGGAGACGTCTCCATCACTGCGTTACAAACATCTGGTCAAAATTATTATACCCTCTGCAAGGGACAAGGGAAACTAAGGGACAAGTTTGCGTATAAACAAACAGAGGGATATGGCTGGATCGTTTCGGCTGGTGATGTTGATCAAGAATATATATACTTTGTAGGCTCGGATGTGTCTCCGATATCCCTCTGCAAGGTACAATCTGAAAAAAATTATACAAATAAAATAAATACATGTATGCATTCAGTGCAAACTAAACACTAACCGTTTAAAATGCCTTTAAAAATCGCGTTTCAAATTAGAAAACTCGTCTATCATGGGTAAAAGTTTTTGTTCCTGTCTGTAAGGTATGGCTTAATTATTTTTATGATAATTGATTTGGCATATTACATGTCTATTTTCAAAAACAATTCATTGACCATTTTATATATTATTAGGTGTAGATAATATTGTACTTGGGCTTTAACTACACTTTTATCCTCATAATGTCACTTTAAATAATTTGTACCATATTTTAGCCCAAAACTTGTACACGGAATGATGTCTCTTTCTCCGACCATATAAAGTATACGAGTATATGTATATTATAAATCAGATTACCTACCAAGTCCAAATGTGTTAAAACAAATTCTAGGCAATAATAGTGGTAAAATCAGTGGACATTCGACTAAAAGACCGCTTGGTTGAATAAAATTATAATCATATTAACAAGAAAGAATTCTAAGATTCAAATTGAGTGATTATTTAGTACTTGCTTTTATTACTTATCTATCTTAAAAGTTAAGGTTGCATTTTTGTATCTAACAAACAATTGAAGATTTTTTAACCTTCCAATTAGCTTAAGAATTTTTTTTTTTTAATATGATACTAGTTTGGTTCAGACTGACAGATATATAAGGCTAAATCATCAGTATTCAAATACCACGTAAATATAAAAATTATGCAATTCGTAATGTTTAGTTCCAAATATCACTTTATTTTAAAACAAAATATAGTTTGTGGTATTCGGCTAATATTAATAGTATTGTATTATATTTATATATACAAAATTAATATTCTAATGTTACTTATTTACAGGACCTCCGGAAAGAATTATTCAATTGGGAAACTTTAGTTACTCTTGCCAAAACGATCTAGTGTGCAAAGTAGGAATACAGGACGTGCCATATTTTAACGCGCCAATTTTTCTTGAAAATAAAGAGCAAATTGGAAAAATTGATGAGATTTTTGGAACTGTTCGCGATTACTCAGTGTCTATAAAATTGTCAGAGAATGTTTTTGCCAACAGTTTTAAGCCACATCAAACTTTGTTTATCGACCCCGGAAAGTTGTTACCGATTGCACGCTTCTTACCAAAACCTCCTCAGCCAAAAGGATTTAAGAAAAAATCGAATGTAAATAATCGCGGTGCAATTGTTTCGGGACATAGAGGCTCTTCGATACGAGGTGGACCAGGTAATATTTTAAATTGAATGGATCATGCCTATACAGCTAGTATCATTTTTATTTTATTTTCAAAAGGTGGCCAAAGAGGACGTAATAGCTTTGGAAATAACGGATTCAGAGGGTCTGGGCGAGGAGGATTTAACAGAGGCAGAGGTGGCTCAGTTGGAAGCGGCCGTGGACGTTGGTAGATTTTTATATTTAATCCTAATAACCATCAATAAAAAGCTGAAAAAAATGTATGTTTTATACAAGAAAATACTCTTAAATTTGTATTTTTTCTTCGTTTTATTTAGTTGTTTTACTTGTACAATATATGTTAGGTTACTTTTCGTACATGAAAAAATACAATACAAAAGAAGCGACCTTCAAAAGTGATTAAAAATCGAGAAAGGAAGGCTAACATCGGTACCCGAAGCTTAGAATACCCTTGCTGACCAATTGCCCTAAAACTGTTCGATCGTTTGTATGGCAGCTATAGGATATAATTATCCGGTTTTTTGTTTTTAATTTTTTAAAACGGCATTTATGTCTATCAAAACTATTTCTTAATAATGAATAAATTGTCTTGAAAAACACCAGAGGTATGCCCATTTTCTCACATCGTTCCTATGGCAGCTATGGGATATAGTGTTCCGATTTTGATAATACTTACAGGATGTTAAAAAAAATTTTAAATTTAATTATCTTAAGAAATGGCGACTTTATGTCATGTTTTCTCAATCGTTTCAATGGCAGCTATGTGATGTAGTGTTTCAATTCCGTTCAATACTACCTGCAACAGATTCAAGGGTCGGTGCAAAGTTTCAGCCCGATAGCTTTAAAACTGAGAGACTAGTTTACATAGCAACCGACAGACGGTCATGGCTAGATCGACTCGGCTGGTAAAGCTGATCAGGAATATATATACTGTATAAGGACGGAGACGTCTCCTTCACTACGTTAGAAACTTCTGGTCAAAATTATAATACCCTCTGCAAGGGTATACAAATCGTTCCTATGGAAGCTATCTGATGTAGTGTTCCGATTCCGGCCGTTCCGACTTATATACTACCTTCAAGAGATTGAGTTTGTGCAAAGTTTCAGTCTGATAGCTTTAAAACTGAGAGACTAGTTGCGGAGAAGCAGGCACACGGGCATGTCTTGATCGACGGCTGGTGATGCCGATCAAGAATATATATACTTTATGGGGTCAAAAATTTCTTCTTCACTTCATTACAAGCTTCAGGTCAAAATTATAATACCCTCTGCAAGGATATAAAAAATCTTTTTATTGTCTTTTAAAAACTAGGATCAATGAAGTTAGTTAAACGGATGCATGAATGAATGAATCTTTAATAAACCAATAAAAATATAAGAGCACTAAGGTTATTTTTCTCTTTTCGTATCGTTACTATGGCAGACATGGGTTCCATTCCGAATAAACATGCGTTATTGCCGCAAGCCCCTGTATACCTTAGCTTATATAGTCTCCAAGGACAAGCATCAAATGATGATTATCAAGAATAAACTGATTTTAAGGAGTTCTAAACTAATTGTTGGGAAACATGTTTTTTTTTTTAATATTTTAAGCAATGTAATAATGATTTTACTGCTTGTCAATGATTTTTGTCTGCGTTTCCTTTCTAAAACTCGTTGTTGACTTTCCATCTAATTTTGTTTCCGAAAAGTATAATTAAGTATATACCAACAGACCCAGTTGGTTTTAAAGTTTGCAAGGAATGATTAATTTAAGAAAGAACAACTAAACGTTTTAACTGATTTAAGCGAACAATTTGCCAAAAAAAATTGGACGAGAACGAACTAAAAGTGTTCCATTGGTATTCAAAGCTTACGAAGCCAGGCGTAGTTTGTATTTAAGCGGGTTTCATAATAAATGCGCATCACTGTCTGAAATGCTTGAGAAAATCAGATATGGTAAAAGCACGATAGATATCCGAATGCTTATCGAACGGCTTCCTCCAAAAATAGTAGAACATTCCTAAGAAACTTTTCCGTAATTCTAACATAATACATTTTTAATGTTCTAAAATTTAGTAATTTCCTTAAATCGAAAGTTTCCCCAAGAAAAAAGTTACTTCAATTATCCTTACCTCAATAATTACAATGAAATTAAATATTTTGATGACGTCATTAAATCAACAGTTCAAACATTTTAAAAATAAATGTTTATGAATGTATGGAACATTATTAACTTTAACAAGTGGATTTCACATTGTGAAAAGAACACATTTTTTTTGTGTGTGTGGAGAAACTAAATTGGATCTGCATAAATTCATTAACCGTATATAATAAACATATTAAGAAATGTATGTTTTGATTTCAGGTATTTACCCTCAAAAATGACTCTTGGCGAGTTGCAAGTCGAATGTGCTGTACAAAATAATTCTACTACTTGTGTCCAGCCTCTAAATGATGGAGTAGACAAAATAACCGAAAATATGCATGAAAAGAAGGTAATATACATTTTAAATACTTTAATGATACATTCATGCTATTCTTTGTATAAATTAACATATATATGTATGTGTATAACTAAGTACTTAGCTGTATTGTGGATTGCCGACTTAATGGAAGAGACCATTGTAGGAAATTCGGTATGTACGTACATATGCATGCATGTATGTACATACCACATATGTACTGGTAGTGGTACAAAACTTTCGAATGTATTTATTCGTACAATCAAATGCAATGTTGTTAAGCTTAATGGATAATCAGGCATGTTACGGTTTAGTAGGTAAACTAATTTATTTATAAAATATTGTTAAAATATTTTCTGTTAATATGGTTTATAGCTTATGTGGATAATCAAAATAATAATACTGTGTTAAGCTGGCTAGTCATGTAGAACGACGACAGGTGGCCAGCAAGCTATCCATTACGTTACAGTTTCATTTTGTCTGCTAAATCCTTGAACTATTACGACTGACTACAGGATATCAATTGCAATTTATGTTTTATCCTTGTATTTGCAATTTGCAACACAATATAGAGCCATCTTCAAATATGTGTCATTCTAGAGATTTCGAAGGATGGTCAGAACGTTGTCTAACGAAAGGGAATTTAGGGCCGATGATAGTTTAGACTGATGTTTTTAGACCCTGTACCCAAGGGTAAAGGGTATATTGTTTGTGCAAATGTATGCAACAGGCAGAAGGAGGCGTGACAGACCCCACAAAGTATAAATATACTTGATCAGCATGATGAGCTGAGTCGATATAGCCATGTCCGTCTGTCCGTTCGGATGAACGAACGGATCTTACCAAGTGTAAGAGCTAGAGTAACATATTACCAGTGTAGATTCTCCTGAAACTGACACAGCTAAAGTTTTTTTTTCGAAGCCACTCCCACCGCTTCCGAAAATTGTATTTTAATGTTTGCACTGCACAATTTTCAAGCTAAAATGTAAAATTTACAGGCAATTGGAGCATGGATTTCTACCGATCCTGAAAATATCATCAATATTGGTTAATTAGAAAGCGCACAATAAATACGCAGTTTACAGGCGCTAAAAACAAGTTATCTGTTTATTTACCCAAATAAACGGTAAATCGCTTGCGGTCGGTAGGTGATTTTCTCGGAAGTGCCTCTAAGAACGCACTACCGTCTTATAAATGTGCATGAATGTTCAGCTTCAATATATTTATACTGTAATAGCTACTCTCTTCGAAAAGTATATGCTGGTGCACTGGTAGGACGTTTGATTAGCAACACGGACGTCACAGGTTCGAACGCCAGGCCAAACTCGGTTTTTGTTTGTTTTATTTTGCTTATAAGCAAATTGGAACAGGGTCTTTAACAATCGGGAAACTCGACTGTAACCTTCTTACTTGTTCTTTTTGTTGTGTTGTTTTTTGTAATACCGTTTTTATATTTAGGTCCTGGTGGATGATTTATTTTTTTCATAACACAGAACTGCCGTTATAGCCCTGTGCCTTTTACATATTTACATAATCTCGATGGTGATTAGTCAGAGGATTTTGTTTTATTTGAGACTTCTTGGCTTCGAAATAAGAGCGCAAGTTCGTCTGTAGTGATGATATTGACCTGTTCTGTGGACCCGTGTTTTTCGCGGTACAAAAATATGCTTTGGAATTGAGGGCCGATGTCCAACAAGAGAAGTTTATCAAATAACTTGTTTTATGAAGATTAACCTTTTCCATATTTTAAGAAAATAACCACATTTGGATTTAGATCGATTTGTAAACTAATTCATAACTTATATTGAAGCTATTTCGTTTTGATGGATGTAAGTTCATCTTGACGTTCCAGATGTTGAGGCTGTTCAAGCAAGTCAACAAAGACGGAAGTCAGTTAAAGACTTGTTTGGCTTACTTCTTATTACAACCACATCTATAAAATCAGCACACTTTTGATCGAGTATCGCCAGTATGTAGGCCCGGTGACATAAAGTCAAGCTTTTTAGATAAAGTAATTAGTTTAATAAATATGCCTTTATAGAGATTAAATTATTAATGATTTAATAAATTTACAAAATTTAAATCTAAGTGGAGAGGTTGCGGGGAATGCTTCTCATGACGAGGAAGCTGAACTTTGGCAATACGGTTTTAACAATGTTGATCAAAAATACATACGACTTCATCGTATAATTCATAATGTCGGAGATGTGTTATTCACTGCGTTGCAAAACTTTTGGTCAAAACTATATTACCCTTTAATCTTGTTCAATATTAATTTTAAAAAAGTAAGAACATTACAGTCGAGTTTCCCGACTGTTAAATACCCTGTACCAATTTGCTGAGACTAGTTTGCGTATATACAGAAAAGGGTATAACAATCTGTCTTTTATATCCAATAGCTGCCATACAAACTATCGTACGGTTTCAAGGCAACTATTCTGCAAGGGTGTTCTAAGCTTCGGGCCCCGAAGCTAGCCTTCCTCATTAGATATCATTTGAACACCAGCCAAGTCGATAGCCATGTCCGTGTGTTGTATGTTTGTTATGTTTAGGTTATCTGTCTAAAAATTTGTTGTATGTATAATAAAACGGAACGGCCGAAATACTGCATCATATAGCTGCCATAGCATCGTTTGGTAAAAAGTGTCAAAGCTTCCACATTTTTATTAAGTTATTAATCTTAACTCTGGGGTTTTCAAGATGTAAGCAAGTGTATTCTAGCTTCGGGCTCCAAGCTAGCTTTCCTTTCTTGTTTTAATAATATATATATATGTGGATTAATTTAATCAATATTGAATTTGGTTTATCGACAGATCGATGCAACGATTTCATTTCTACGTGCTGCTCGTAGCGGCGATATTAAGAAGGTGCTAAATTTTTTAGAGAGTGGAGAGGTATCGGACATCAATAGTTGCAATGCGGTAAGAGGTTTTAATTGCTTTTGAAGAATTATGACAAACTAAATAAAATTTTGTATTATATTATTTTATTATTATTTAATTGTAGAATGGCCTAAATGCTCTACATTTGGCTGCGAAGGATGGATATGTTGACATTTGCACTGAGTTGCTAAGAAAAGGCATTAAAGTCGATAATGCAACCAAGAAGGGAAATACAGCTCTTCATATAGCTTCATTAGCTGGCCAAGAGGAAGTTATAAAGCAGCTCATACTGTCTAAAGCTAATATAAATGTTCAATCATTAAATGGTTTCACGCCGCTTTACATGGCCGCACAAGAAAACCACGACAATTGTTGTCGGATGCTACTGGAAAATGGCGCAAACGCGTCGTTGGCCACTGAAGACGGGTTTACTCCTCTGGCGGTAGCAATGCAACAAGGTCATGAAAAAGTAGTCGCAGTCCTTCTTGAAAACGATATTCGCGGTAAGGTTCGTCTTCCAGCTCTGCATATTGCCGCCAAGAAGAACGATGTAAATGCAGCTAGATTATTACTGGAGCATGACAAAAATGCCGATATTGTTTCAAAATCTGGTTTTACGCCTCTTCATATTGCTGCACATTATGGAAATGTCGACATTGCCACTTTACTTTTGGATTGTGACGCCGATGTTAACTATGTAGCCAAACACAATATCTCACCTCTTCATGTTGCGTGTAAGTGGGGTAAATCCTCAGTATGTTGTTTATTGCTCTCGCGTGGAGCCCGCATAGATGCAACTACTCGTGATGGTTTGACACCACTTCACTGTGCTTCGCGCTCCGGGCATATTGATGTAATAGAGCTCCTTTTGCGCCAAAACGCTCCCATATTAACAAAGACAAAAAATGGTCTTTCGGCGCTTCATATGTCAGCACAAGGAGAGCACGATCAAGCAGCGCGTTTACTGTTAGACAACAAAGCTCCAGTAGACGAGATAACAGTTGATTATTTGACGGCTCTTCATGTGGCTGCCCACTGTGGTCATGTAAAAGTGGCTAAACTTTTGCTTGATTTCGGTGCAAATCCAAACGCTCGTGCACTCAATGGATTCACTCCTCTTCATATTGCCTGCAAGAAAAATCGTATTAAGGTTGTTGAGCTACTCATTAAACATGGAGGTAATATTGGCGCTACTACTGAATCTGGTCTAACCCCCCTACACGTAGCTAGTTTCATGGGTAAGTTAACACTTATATACAAGCATAATTTTAGAAAAGAAAAAATATATATAAATATATATTTCGTGGTGTATAAATTTATAATAAAAAATCTATAAGTCCGCTCTAATATACATCCCCTATCCTAAAGTAAATTAAAATCGTTTATCCATACCGTTCTCTCTTGGACTTTGCGAAGCCCTTCTTTCTTCCTCAAATAGCTGCCGTAGGATCGTTTGGGATTTATTCCCTACTATTCCTACTATTATAAAAGTTTAATATATGTTCAGATGAAGTATTCTTTGGCTCTTATATTAATATTAAATTATCAGGTGACCTTCCCCGAAGTGAACTTCACTAAAGTTGCAGGGAACCATTTGACCCTAGCTCCGGCACGGATGAGTCTCTAGTTATCTTGGAGGTTTCATAAAAGTGTCTTGCAACCATCGACGCAGGTAGATCCTGCGGTATTTGTGCACCCTTACATTTTACATTTTACATTTACATCTTACATTTTTTACGATAACTGATTTATTTTTTACAAATCATAATATACCTCCTAAGAGTACCAATAAAATCGGAACCCAAAAGCTGCCATAGGAACGATGAGAAAAATGTGTCGTAGAGCTTAACTTTTGTGTTTTTCGAGATACTTCATTCTTGGGGTCCGAAGCTTTGAATACACTTGCAGACCAGTTGCCCTCAAACCGTTCCATCGTTGGCATTGCAGCTGCACCATATATTGTTCAGATTTTGATACACTTGCAGAGGGTATTATAATTTTGACCAGAAGTTTGTAACGCAGTGAAGAAGACGTCTTCGACCCTATAAAGTATATATATTCTCGATCAGCATCACCAGCCGAGTCGATATAGCCATGTGCGTCTGTCTGTCCGTCTGTCGGTTGCTATGTAAACTAGTCTCTCAGTTTTAAAGCTATCGAAATGAAACTTTGCACCGACCCTTCAATCTGTTGCAGGTAGTAAATAAGTCGGAACGGCCGGAATCGGAAAACTACATCACATAGCTGCCATAGGAACGATTGAGAAAAAGTGTCATAAATTTTAAAGATATTTTATTTATTTCTTGTGAAACTTATATTAATGACTATTTTGACATATCCTAAAAGTTGCATTAAAATCGGACCACCATATCCTATAGCTGCCATAGGAACGTTGGAAAAAATGGGTCTGAGCATAACTCTGGTGTTTTTTAAGACAATTAATTCAATCTTGAGAAATACAGTTTTCATAGACATTAAAGCTTTTTAGAAATTTAAAAACCCAAAAATGGGATTACTATATCCTATAGCTGCCGTACAAACGATCAAACGGTTTGAAAGCAACTAGCTTGCAAGGGTATTCTAAGCTTCGGGTACCGAAGCTAGCCTTACTTTCTTGTTTTAAATATTCTAAATCTATAAAAAGTATATTTTATGACCCATATTTTCTTAGCAATCCTATGACAGCTATAAGAAAGAATTTTTATTTTTAAATTGATTAAAATTTAAAAGATTTTCATACATTGTAGGGTGCATGAATATTGTAATATACTTACTCCAACATGATGCAGTCCCAGACATTCCGACAATACGCGGGGAAACACCACTACACTTGGCAGCTCGAGCAAATCAGGTAGAAAAATAAGTCTAAACCGTAAAACATAAACATATTGTTCCATTATATCTGTTAGACCGACATTATCCGAATTTTGCTTCGCAATGGTGCAAAAGTGGATGCGCTTGCCCGCGAAGGCCAAACGCCCCTACACGTAGCTTCTCGATTGGGTAACATTAATATAATCATGCTATTGGTACAACATGGTGCTGCGATTAATGCTGAAACTAAGGACAAGTATACGGCCCTGCATATTGCCGCCAAGGAAGGTCAGGGAGAGGTAGCGGAATTACTATTGGACAATAAAGCGCGACTAGATGCTGTTACCAAAAAAGGATTTACTCCACTACATCTGGCTAGTAAATACGGCAAGCAAAAAATGGTAGCACTTTTACTGAATCGTGGGGCTTTCATTGATTCTCAGGGTAAAAATAATGTAACCCCTTTACTTGTTGCTACGCATTATGGTCATCAGGCAGTAGTAGAACTACTTCTGAGCAAGGGAGCATCGCCGCGGATATGTGCCCGCAATGGACATAGCGCTCTTCATATATCTGCCAAAAAGAATAACGTGGAAATAGCTCAGCAGTTACTGCAAAAAGATGCAGATGTTGGGGCCATAAGCCGGAGTGGATTCTCTCCACTGCATTTGGCAGCCCAAGAAGGGCATATTGACATGGTTCATTTACTCCTGGAATATGGAGGAAAGAGTAATGCTGCTAAAAATGGCCTGACGCCATTTCATTTAGCTGCCCAAGAGGGTTATGTACTTGTTTCGCGCCTTTTGCTGGAGCATGGTGCTGTTATATCTGAGCGCACCAAAAATGGATATTCCCCGTTACATATCGCTGCTCACTACGGACATCTTAACTTTGTAAAATTTTTACTTGAAAACGATGCTGATATTGAAATGTGTACCAATATTGGCTATACTCCACTTCATCAAGCTGCCCAGCAGGGTCATATAATGATCATTAATCTCCTTTTGCGCCACAAGGCGAATCCAGATGCGTTAACCAATGTAAGTATAGGATATAAACGAAATCATTTGTGTTTTAAAATCCGATCAGATTTAAAACTAGACTAAATTCTTATCCGTTAGAATAGCGTTTAACAAAAAATAAAAAAGGAAACAATTAACTACACAATTAAAAGATTCCTTCTGCTTGATTAGTTAGTTTTGTACAACATTGAAAATCATACAAATAACTATGTAAATTCTATTTAAACCCCTGTTTTTTCGTGAAAAATAATTTTAATTATTTTAATACTTTTGCAAAGCGTATTTTTAGAATAGAATATTAAAAGGGTATACTGCGTTTTTATAGTCTTGCAGAGGGTATTATAAGTTTGTAACGCAGTGAAGTAGACATTTCCGACCCTATAAAGTATATATATTCTTGATCAGCATCACCAGCCGAGTCGATATAGCCATGTCCGTCTGTCTGTCTGTCCGTCTGTCGGTTGCTATGTAAACTAGTCTCTCAGTTTTAAAGCTATCGGGCTGAAACTTTGCACCGACCCTTCAATCTGTTGCAGGTAGTATATAAGTCGAAACGGCGGAATCGGAACATAACATCACATAGCTGCCATAGGAACGATTGAGAAAAAATGCCATAAATTCGCCATTTTTTAAGATAACCAATTCATTATTTAGAAATTTATTTTAATGACTATTTTAACGTATCCTGAAAGTTTCATAAAAATCGGACCACTATATCCTATAGCTGCCATAGGAACGATGGGAGAAATGGGTCATTGAGCATAACTCTGGTGTTTTTCAAGACAATTAATTCATTCTTGAGAAATACAGTTTCCATAGACAGTAAAACTGATTTAGGAAATCAAAAACCAAAAATCGGATTACTATATCCTAATATAGCTGCCATACAAATGACCGCACAGTTTTAAGGCAACTGGTCTGCAAGGGTATTCTAAACTTCGGGTACCGAAGCTAGCCTTCCTTTCTTGTTGCAATTGTATGTAACAGGCAGAAAGAAGCGTACCAAACCCATTCTTGATCAGCGACGAGCTGAAGTAATATCAGTCTGTCCGTCTAGATAAACAAAATTATCTCAGAAACTTTATGAGATGAAGCAGATCAAGTTTTTTTCTTTTTTCGTTGCCACGTCCACCGCCTCGTTAATTGTATTTTGTGTTTTAATTGCACCTTTTTGTTGTTTGGACTAAATCCAATTTGGCTACAGTCGGAATCATAGTATAGAAATCCCGTTTTGTCTTGTTTGACACGTGTTATTGCTTTGCCCTAGAGTAAGTTAAGGTACCGTTTTGTGTGGGATCACGGGTAAGTCATCAAAAGGTGACTGTTTTCACTTCGAATGCCACGACCCTTACCGGCCCCCAATCGTATTACAAATGCCGATTCGTCTGATTCGCACGTAGATCAAGTTGGTTTTAACATTTTATGCTTTTGCATTTCGCATAAAGTAAAAATAATTTATCCAGAATTATATTAATTAAATCAAATGAATGTATACATAACAAACGAAACGAAACAACAAAAATTTTATATTTTGCATAAGTGATTCTTTTATAAAAAATAGTCTACGTTTACTTCGATATAGCGTTTTGCACGGTCTATAGCGTTTTGAAGCTAGTGCGATAAATGGCTGTTGGTTAAAATACTATTTATGTGAAAAAATCTTAAATAAATGTAGGTTGACGGCGCATTATTATGTAACAGACGCCAACTTCATGGCTCACGGTATTATGGTCGAACACGATGAATAAGATAATATACAATATTCAGCGTTGGGCCTCGTGGGACGAACTTTCGGTGCCCTTGGAATCGTAGAAAGAAATCGACATTGACCTAAGCTCGTTGTTTCGTATTTATTCCCGTCTCGCCCTGGGAATGTTTGTCTTGTTGAGCCAACATTCATACTATTAATTTTATAATATAATAAAAATATAATGAGCACACTCAATTTAATACACATTTTTTTCCAGAATGGTAAGACTGCATTAAATATTGCAAGCAACCTAGGGTATGTAACAGCAGTGGAAACCCTAAAAGTTGTCACGCAAATATCTGTTATTAATACAGACATTGATATGCTAGAAGAAAAATGTAAGGTAATGTCACCTGAGGTTATGCATGAAATGCTACTTTCCGATTCAGAAGACGAAGTTGGTGATGACCTCTTGGACCATAATCACTACCAGTACATGGCAACGGATGATTTAAAGGTCAATTACAATAAGGATCACCAAAGCTATGACACCACAAATCCTGAACATGATCAGTCTGAAGTGTCGGTTCTGCAATCACTCGTGAAAGGTAACTTAAATTAGTATAAGTACAAAAACAAAACAAGTAAGAACGTTACAGTCGAGTTTCCCGACTGTTACAGACCCTGTACAAATTTGGTTATAAGCAAAATAGATCAAAACCAAAAAAAAAAAATTTTACACCGAGTCCGATTTGGGATTCGAACCCAAGATCTTCGTGCTTTCAACCAAACGTCGTAGCAATTAGACTACACCATACTTTTTAAATCAACAGCTAATACAGTATAAATATATTGAAGGCACACATTCATACATATGTATATGAAGGTAGTAGCAGCTGCTGCTTCAGCGGCACTTCCGAGAAAAATCAACCACCGAACGCAAGCGATTTACCGTTTGTTAAAGCAAATAAACAGATTGCTTGTGGTTAGCGCCTGTAAACTTTGGATATTTATTGTGCGCTTTCTAATTAACCAATCTTGATGAATTTTCAGGATCGGTAGAAATCTATGCTCCAAATGCATGTGTATTTTTAAAAAAAGCTTTAGCTTGAAAATTGTACAGTGCAGGGCAGTGCAAAAATTAAAATACAAATTGCGGGGGCGGTGGGTGTGGCGCCAATTAAAAAATATAAACTTCAGTTGCGTCAGTATTAGGCAATACGGTTCCTCTAGCTCTTACAGTGGCAAAGATCGGTGTGTTCATCCTGACGGACGGACGGATAGACGGATCGACTCAGCTCGTCATGCTGATTAAGAATATGTATACCTTGTGGGGTCCTTCTTCTGCCTGTTACATGAATATGCACAAACTTAATATACCCTTTACCCTTTGGGTACAGGGTCTAACAATAATTTATTTAATTCTAAAATGTCAGTTACATTATTTGGTACACTCGGCGTCAAATCTATACATATAGGCAAACATATATTTATTGTAAATTTGGTAGTTTATTGAGAGGAACTAAGAGCTACAGCAACCAAATTATCAGTGCAAGTTCTCCTCATACTGACGTTTTTCGGCCCTCAATTTGTATTTTACCGGTTTTATTTTTTAACTTCACAATTTTCTAGCTAGAGTCAATTGGAGAATAAATGTCTACCGATCCTAAAAATATCAAGTTTGGTTAATTCGAAAGGTATTCGGTGGTGCAAGTGTTAGGATGCCTGGTTCGTAGTCTTGAAGGACCAGGCGCGATCCCAAATCCGGTTGGTGGTTTTTTGCTTTTTATACCCTTGCAGGTATTATAATTTTGACCAGAAGTTTGCAACGCAGTGACGAAGACATCTACGACCACATAATATATGATTGATCAGCAACACCAGCCGAGTCGATATAGCCATGTCCGTCTGTCTGTATGTCTGTTTCTACGCAAACTAATCTCTCTGTTTTAAAGCTATCGGGCTGAAACTTTGCGCTAACCCTTCATTGTTGCAGGTAGTATATAAGTCGGAACGGCCGAAATCGGAACACTACATCACATAGATGCCTTTGGAACAATTGTGAAAAAGGTCGTTTTCGAAATTTTTATACCCTTGCAGAGGTTATTATAATTTTGACCAGAAGTTTGTAACGCAGTGAAGGAGATGTCTCCGACTTTATAAAGTATATATATTCTTGATCATCATCACTAGCCGAGTCGATCTAGCCATGTCCGTCTGTCTGTCGGTTGCTATGTAAACTAGTTTTCAAGCTATCGGACTAAAACTTTGTACCGACCGTTCAATCTGTTGCAGGTAGTATATAAGTCGGAACGGCCGGAAACGTAACACTACATCACATAGCTGCCATAGGAACGATTGGGAAAATTGCCATAAATTCGACATTTTTCAAGATATTTTAATTATTTCTAGGGAAATTCTATTTAACAACTATTTTAACATATCGTGACAGTTTCATCAAAATCGGAATACTATATCCTACAGCTGCCATTGGAACGATGGGAGAAAATGGTTCATTGGTGTTTTTCAAGACAATTAATTCATTCTTGCGAAATATAGTGTGTATGAAACACACTAAAGCCGTTTTAGAAAATTAATTATATCCTAAGCTGCCATACAAACGATCGAACGGCTTGAAGGCAACTGGTATGCAAGGGTATTCTAAGCTTTAGGTACCGAAGCTAGCCTTTCTTTCTTGTTTGTAGTTAAACGATTGATTCTTTTAAAATCACTTCTTAATAATATCTATATATATAAATGCCCTGTTCGTATATTCCAGGCTTATATATTTGAAAAGTATTTTCAAACCCAAAGTTTGTGTTAAGGCTCGAACTTATATGGGCTCAACTTTTAATGTCCACAACATATCGGCGCTTGCAAATATATTCGTTTTTCGCATTTCCCCATGCCCCAACAGATCTAATCAAAATTAGAATGCCGATATTTCAATGTCCGTCGGCAGTAATCAAATAGATATTGGGCAAGTTTAAAGTTTGAATCAATTAAATAAACACAAAGTATTTGAAAGTCGTTATTGAAGATTCTTTGCAGTTTTAAAATTTTTTTTATATGACTGAGAAAAAGAGGAACTTTTTGCAAAAGACTCATCGGCTGGGAGCAATGCAAATGTTGAACATGCAATCAGCACAAGACGAGCAGCCAGGTTTGAGGGAACGTGCACAGTTAAGATTTGATCGAAATCTGCAGTACCATCGTATATTCCGATATAATCCAGCTGTTGATTATAGTTCCAGTCGCAATGTCGTTATTGGTCAGATGTGTTAATTCCGCACATACTGTCAGGCTTTAAAGTTCAAAAATGAACCAAAAGGAATGTATTGCGCTCCGGGAAAGTAAAATTGCCTCAACTTGAAGCCCCACAGAGCCTCTCCACACACCTTTTGCTGGATCTACTGCTGAATCGAAGCATTCACTATCGAATATTAGGAAATACAACTCTTGCTTTCAAATAACGTTATTTGGTGCGAAAATTATAACTACGCAGTTTATGCCAACTTTCAAAATCAAAGGACAAATTTATCACAATGCTGGTTTCCTGCTTTCGTTTGTAGACAGTGAATGTAAATGATAGGGTTGAAGTCGATGTACGATATGGAATATATTCCTTACTAAAGAGGCCCATCATTTTACAGCTACTGATACTTATTCAAGAAAGGAACGAAGTGGCAGTTGTCATGTTGGAGATCAGTTGCAAACCCAAAATATTGTTCTCCATCGACGAACAAATGAATTGGTAAACGTCGCAGAAACTCACCGTTGCTACGATGCTTTGCATTATCCAATTATTTTCTGGGATATATGGAATATATTCCTCGCTAAAGAGGCCCATCATTTTACAGCTACGGATACTTATTCAAGAAAGAAACGGTGGCAGTTGTCATGTTGGAGATCAGTTGCAACCCCAAAATATTGTTCTCCATCGACGAACAAATGAATTGGTAAACGTCGCAGAAACTCACCGTTGCTATGAAAAAACCAATAAAAGTGCAGCGCAATTTTTACGTTTACCGTTTCATGATTTGGTGGAACGATATAGGTCAATGGACACCGTTGTGGAAGTAGAGAAAAGTGCAGCGCAATTTTTACGTTTACCGTTTCATGATTTGGTGGAACGATATAGGTCAATAGACACCGTTGTGGAAGTAGAGGACGTCAATTACCAATCGGAATTTTTTAACTCACTTGATATGCCAGGGATGCTAGCACACATACTAAAATTTAAGATAGGTGTACCAATTATTATGTTGCGGAACATCAATCAACCGAAACTCGTACGCGACTCGCTGTCAAGAAATTAATAAATAAGCAATAATATTAACGGGGCCATACAAAAGTCTAGATGTCCTCATCCCTCGAATTCCCTTAATTCCAACCGATACACCTTTTCAAATTAAAAGGTCGCAGTTTCCAATTCGATTGGCATTCGCTATAGCAATCAATAAATCTCAGGGGCAATCTGTGCAAATATGTGGCTTAGATTTAAGTGCGACTTGCTTCTCACATGAACAATTGCATATAGCGTTTTCGCGTGTAGGTAAACCAAATAGCCTGTACATTTATACCGAGAAAGGAAAAAGAATATTGTATCCCAAGTGTTAAAAAATGAAATGGATATATAACTTATGTAACCACAGTATGCCACAGCCAAGTGTGGTAGTATAATGCTAGTACATATACATTAAAACCACTTTAGAAAATGAAAAACCAAAATTCGGACCACTATATCCTGTAGTAAACAAAGAGTTTAAATGCAACTATTCTGCAAGGATATTCTAAGCCTCGGTCCCCGAAGCTAGCCTTTCTTGTTATAAATATTTCTTTTTTTTTATGTTTATTCCCTTGCAGAGAGTATTATAATTTTGACCAGAAGTTTGTAACGCAGTGAAGATAATAATAATATATATATATATATATATATTATAGGGTCGGAGACGTCTTCTTCACTGCGTTAGCAGCATAGCAACCGACAGACGGACATGGCTAGATCGGCTGGTGATACTGATCAAGAATATATATATATATATATGTAAACTAGTCCCTCAGTTTTAAAGCGATCGGGCTGAAACTTTGCACCAACCCTTAAACCTGTTGCAGGCGATCGGGCTGAAACTTTGCACCAACCCTTAAACCTGTTGCAGGTAGTATATAAGTCGGAACGGCCGGAATCGGAACACTAAATCACATAGCTGCAATAGGAACGATTGGGAAAAAGTGCCATAAATTCGCCATTTTTAAAGATATTTAATTTATTTTTTAGGATACTCTGACTATTTTAACATATCCTGAAAGTTTCATAAAAATCGGACCACTATATCCTATAGCTGCCATAGGAACGATGGGAGAAAATGGGTCATTGAGCATAACTCTGGTGTTTTTTAAGACAATTAATTCATTCTTGAGAAATACAGTTTTTATAAGCATTAACGCCGTTTTATAAATTTAAAAACCAAAGATCGAATCACTATATCCTATAGATGCCATACAAACGATTGAACGGTTTGAAAGCAACTGGTCTGCAAGGGTATTCTAAGCTTCGGGCACCGAAGCTAGCCTTCCTTTCTTGTTTTTCTTGTTTTTACCGTGGTCGGCGTGGTTTTTATATTACCGTTATATCATTAAAAATGAATGATTGAATATTAAATATTAAATGTTTCTATTTCACTGTACTAATAATTTTTTTGTACCCATGTCATAAATGTATGGACATCGTTTTCACCAGTTTTCTCAGTTTCTCTATTTTATAGCTGCGATGGGAGAAAATGGGTCGTTGACCATTACTCTAGTGTTTATCAATATAATTCATTCTTGAACAATATACTTTTCATAGATATTAAAGCCAATTTAGAAAATAAACAAGTAAGAACGAAATAGTCGAGCTTCCATATCCATATGTATATGTAGTGCGTTCTCAGCGGCACTTCCGAGAAAAATCAACCACCGACCGCAAGCGATTTACCGTTTATTTGAGCAAATAAACAGATAGCTTGTTGTTAGCGCCTGTAAACTTTGCGTATTTATTGTGAGCTTTATAATTAACCAATATTGATGAAATTTCCGGATCGGTAGAAATTTTTGCTCCAATTGCATGAAAATTAAAAAAAAAATTAGTTTAAAAATTGTGCAGTGCAGTGCACTGCAAAAATTAAAAGTACAAAAACCAACTTCAGCTTCAACTTCAGTATTAGGAGAATGTGTACTGGTAATATGGTTCTTCTATCTCTTACAGTTGCTGAGATCCGTTCGTTCATCCCGACGGACGGACAGACGGACATGACTATATCGACTCAGCTCGTCATGCTGATCAAGAATATATATACTTTGTGGGGTCTGCCACGCCTCCTTGGGCCTGTTACATACATTTGCACAAACTTAATATACCCTTTGGGTACAGGGTATAAAAACAAAAAAATCGGACAACTCTATCCTATAACAGCCATACAAACTATAAAATGGTTTAAAGGCAACTGGTCTTCGGACCCTGAAGCTCAACTGTATTGTTATCACTTGTTTTTAGTTACTTAACTCATAAAAAAACAAGAATGGAAGCCTAGCTTCGGTACCCGAAGCTTAGAATACCCTTGCAGACCAGTTGCCTTTAAGCTGTTCGATCACTTTTTGTATGGCAGCTATAGGATATAGCAATCCGATTTTTGGTTTTTATACCCTTGCAGAGGGTTTTAAAATTTTGACCAGAAGTTTGTAACGCAGTGAAGGAGACTTCTCCGACCCTATAATGAATGAATTAATTAATTGTTAGGTTAGCTTCGGTACCCGAAGCTTAGAATACCCTTGCAGGCTAGTTGCTTTTAAACCGTTCAATCGTTTTTATGGCAGCTATAGGATATAGTAATCCGATTTTTGGGTTTTAAATTTATAAAAAGGCTTTACTGTCTATGAAAACTGTTTTTATCAAGAATGAATTAATTGTCTTGAAAAACACCAGAGTTATGCTTAAAGACCCATTTTTTCCCATAGTTCCTATGGCAGCTATAGGATATAGTAGTCCGATTTTAATGAAACTTTTAGGATATGTTAAAATTGCTATTAAATAGAGTTTTCCAAGAAATAAATAAATTATCTTTAAAAATGGGGAAATTTTGGCACTTTTTCCCAATCGTTCCTATGGCAGCTATGTGATGTAGTGTTCCGATTCCGGCCGTTCCGACTTATATACTAACTGCAACAGATTGAAGGGTCGGTGCCAAGTTTCAGCCTGATAGCTTTAAAACTGAGGGACTAGTTTACATAGCAACCGACAGACGGACATGGCTAGATCGACTCGGCTGGTGATGCTGATCAAGAATATATATACTTTATAGGGTCGGAAATGTCTTCTTCACTGCGTTGCAAACTTCTGGTCAAAATTATAATACCCTCTGCAAGGGTATAAAAATGACGAACTTATGCCACTTTTTCCCAATCGTTCCTATGGCAGCTGTAAGATATAGAGTTCCAATTCCGGCCGTTCCGACTTATATACTACCTGCAAAAGATTGAAGGGTCGGTGCAAAGTTTCAGTCCGATAGCTTTAAAACTGAAAGACTAGTTTACATAGCAACAGACAGACGGACATGGCTAGATCGACTCGGCTGTTGATGCTGATCAAGAATATATATACTTTATAGAGTCGGAGACGTCTCCTTCACTGCGTTACAAACATCTGGTCTAATACCCTCTGCAAGGGTATAATAATTCAGAACATTAAAGGAGAGTTTCGAGGCTATGTGATGTATTGTTCTGATTCTAGCCGTTCCGACTTAAATACTTCCTACTACAGATTGAAGAGTCAGTGCAAAGTTTCAGCCCGATAGCTTAAAAACTGAGAATGGCTTACATAGCAACCGACAGAATCAATCAATAAATATTTCGCAATGAATTCATTTGTAATTACCTGTATTTGATGTGGTTTAACGTAATAATTTTACCGTAATTATACGAACATCTCTGCTGTGAATATATCTGTGTGGGTATCGAATCTACGAGTGTAATATGATAGCTCTAACTCTAATAGTCTCTTAGGTCCAGATTGACTTGACTCTAGACTCTGATAAATATATCGGAATCGTATTCTTACCGCTGTTACATTAGAACGAAATGAACGAGGAAAAACATTAAATATCCTATAATATATTTCAAAGCCGGGCACTTTTACAAAGTAAAATATACTATTTTTCTAGCGTTATGATTACAAATAAGACCACATCCAATTAGTTCCGTTACAAATACTTCTGCATATAAACTAATAAATTTAATTAAGCACATATTTACATTTAAATAATCAAGTAAAAATAATTTTTGTATTGAAATTTAAATAAACAGAACAAGAAGTCTTGCAAAGTATACGTGTATCTGATAATGTACCTTTTATTCGACCACCAGTCCATTTGGGGTAAGCTTTCCTGGATATTTAATTTTGAATCTCGTTGTAGCTTGAACTTTATTTTCCAGATTTCTCGTATCATTTTTAGTAGATGCGCGTGGCGGATCTATGCGTGGATATCGCCACAGTGGAGTGCGTATTATCGTGCCTCCAAGGGCGTGTGCTGAACCGACACGTATAACTTGTCGTTATGTCAAACCTCAAAGGCTAGCCAACCCTCCCCCTTTAATGGAGGGCGAGGCTTTGGTAAGTCGTATTTTGGAAATGTCTTCAGTTGAAGGAGGATTTTTAAGGTACGCATTAAATTGGAATAACCTGTTGTAAATTATACATAATACAATAAAAATTTTTTTAGCCCAATAACATTGGAGGTTCCTCACTATGGAACCCTAAGAAATAATGAGCGAGAAATTGTTATACTGCGCTCAGACAATGGAGAGAGTTGGCGTGAGCATAACTTCTATGAAAGCGAGGAATACAAAAACGCAGCTATTAAAGAGAAAATCAATGAGGATTATAATCCGGTGGACGAATTAATATCAAATCGCATCGTTCGCATAGTCACGCAAAATGTTCCCCATTTCTTCGCCGTTGTATCCCGTATACGCCAGGAGGTGCATGCCATTGGACCAGATGGTGGAACTGTTGCCTCCTTTGCAATACCGCAGGTTCTAGCTATTTTTCCGCCACATGCCTTGACTAAGAAGATTCGAGTCGGTCTTCAGGCACAGCCAGTAGATCTGATTGGGTGTTCCAAGCTGCTCGGCCAAGGCGTAGCTGTATCCCCAGTTGTTACTGTGGAGCCTCGTCGTCGAAAATTTCACAAAGCAATAACCCTTAGTATTCCCGCCCCAAAAACTAGTACGAAGGGTATGGTAAATGAAAGTTATAGCAGCGGAAATATGAATCCGTCTACTCTCAGATTATTATGCTCCATTACCGGGGGTCAAACCCGAGCAGCATGGGAGGATGTAACCGGATCAACACCGCTGACATTCTCCAAAGATAGCATTACATTTACAACTACAGTTTCCGCCAGATTTTGGTTAATGGATTGTCGTAACATCGTAGATGCAGGACGAATGGCCAAAGAACTTTACTCTCATTTAGCTAAAGTACCATTTCTTGTCAAATTTGTAGTGTTTGCAAAACGCCTTTCTAATACGGAAGCAAAATTTTCGGTCTTCTGTATGACAGACGATAAAGAGGACAAGACCTTGGAACAACAGGAATATTTTAGCGAAGTGGCAAAGAGTCGTGATATTGAAGTACTTCAAGACCAAACTATCTACTTGGAGTTTGCTGGTAATTTTATTCCAGTTTTAAAGTCAGGCGATCAACTAAATACCAAGTTTCAAGCATTTTGTGAAAATCGTCTTTCTTTTATTGCACATATTAAAGATCCAGAGCAACCAAATGGTCGCATCTGTTTCATGAGTGACCCGAAGGTATGTCAGGGAGAAGTGCCACTGAATCCGCTTTGTGCATTGAATATCTCACTTGATAGGGAGATAACTAAAAATTCTATGGAAAACTATAAGTGTTGCAGCATAAACCAGGATATTAATTTGAATAGCCAAATAAAAAATTATATTATGAAACCAGGAATAACAGCCAATGTAAAAAATTTTTCAAATAGGGAGAAAGGTGTACAAAAATATGAATTGAGAAAAATTGATCAACAATCTAACAAATTCGGTTGCGAAAAATCTATCCAACGAACCGATATAAGATTGTTTGACATATGTAGCCATTTGGGTAACGACTGGCCGCAGCTGGCAAATGAATTGGGTGTACCCGAGACCGATATTGACCTAGTCAAAGCAGAGTGTTCCAGTGAAGACGCCACACAAAAAAGCATGTTAATGTTAAAATTCTGGCTAGATCATGGGGGCATTTCCAAGGAAAATACATTAGCGGAAGCTTTAAACAAAATTGGTCGTGGAGACATAATTAAGAAGTGCATAGAAAATAATGAAAAATCACAATATCTGGAAACAATATCAACTGGAAAAAATAAAGCACTAATGGTTTTACCAATCACGATGATGTGTAATGCCCCTCAAATACTTACGCAAATTAACACATTGGGCTTTCAAAAGGAAGATGGTAAGTGATCAAAATTTGTACTTTTATATTTTTGTTAGGATTTTTAAAACCGGTCAAATTTCGTAAAAGAGGTTTTAATGAACAATAAATAGTTTTAACTTAATTGTCAAATTATTTTGTAATTAACCTAACCTAAAGCTCTTATGAAGCCTATTTTTAAATAATAATTTCGGCGCTGATCACTGATTTCGTGTTCTTTTCGTGCACAGGTAATGTATGTGCTACCCCGCCATCATCGCCAATAGAAATTGAAGAGAATCGAGATATTCCTGGATGGCCGGATAATAAACCAGAACAACAAACATTGCTTTTGTATGAAAAAGCTGAAGAATAATTTCTATCAATAAAACCTAATGATTTTCCTGAATGATTACGCCAATGCCAATGATTACACAGAAAGATGCTAACAACAGTGAGCGCACTCAAAACAGTTAATGTGACTCCAGACGATTCGAAAGAATCTTGAATTTATAACAAAATTATTTATTTATTCACCAATTAAATTGTGTCTAACAATTATTCTCTATAATCGACTCGTCGGTAATGAATTTACTAAATATTTGACCCTTTGGTCCTTTTATATTATCAGTTTCAATTTATATTACAAATATATATGTTACAAATATACTAAACATTTTGTAATAGTTAATCTGTACCTCTAATAAAATAAATATGGAAGAGTGGCGTTTTAAAACTCATCAGATACTTCAAACAATACAGAAATGAACAAAAAAATAAATTTCCAGTATGTTGGTTAAAGGGATGTGCTCTTTATCCACCGTCTCGGAGTCTTGGTGCATAGATTGCATAGATTGCTGTTGTTCTTAGTATGTAAGGAAAAAAGTTTATCGTTATTAACAACACTAACAGGATGATGTTAGACGGTGAAGTTATCGACAACACGTCGGCGGCCTAGGCTTTGAACACCCTTGAAGATAAAAAATGTCTTTGGATTGATCGAATCTATGTTTATTGGCTACTAAATAATCGTACTATCATCATATTTACTCTATACCAATCGTTCTTATGGCAGCTGCGCCTTTTCAATTAAAGGGCTACAGTGGTAAAGTTGTGAAAAAGGTATACAAATAAAGGAGCTAAATACTTATTGTTTCACAGAATTTTAGGTACGGTGAAGTTTAGTCGAGGGTAAGTAAAAAAAAAAACTAATAAATATTATAAAAAATTGCTAGGTATAAAAAGCAAAATCGAGCGAACGAGTCTGGGATCAAACCACTCTCTAGAAAATTATACTTGAACAACTCCATTTTTTTGTGTTTAGAAACAAATAATATAACAATAATAACTCGACAAGTAATGGCGTTATTAAAAAAACAAACATTTACTGTATATGAAGTATATTGTCCAAGACTGAATTAAATATATTAATAAACACCAGAGTTATGGCGATGACCCCACCGTTCCTATGACAGACAGACAGACGGACATGGCTAAAAGTACTCGACTGGTGATGCTGATTAAGAATACAATTACTTCATTATGTCTCTTTCCTTGCGTTGAAAACTTCTGATCAATATTTTAATACCCTCTGCACGGGTATAAAAATTAAGTAAAAACATTACTTTCGAGTTTCCCGGCTATTAAATACCCTGTAAATAAATCAAGAACGAAAAAAAATGCAAAAAAGAGCGACCGAGTCTGGGGTCCAAGCTAGGGACCTCCGTGTTATCAGCCATACATCCTAACTATTGGACCACCAAATACACTTTGAAGCAAATAGCTAATACAGTACACATATATTGAAGGCACACATTTATATGTATATGAACGCAGTGTATTCTCAGCGGCACTCTTTAGAAAACTCAACTTGAATAAATTCATTTTTCACTGTTTCAAAACAAATAATACAGAAATAATTCGAAAAACTCCCGACAGCAAGCGACAGCATTTATTTGAGCAAATAAACAGATAACTAGCTGTTAGCTATAAACTTCGCATATTTTCTGTGCGCTTTCTAATTAGCCAATCTTCATCAAAATTAGGATCGGTAAAAAAGTATCCTCCAATTGCGTGTGAGAAAGCAGAAGGCTCTAGCTTGATTTGTGCAGTACAGTGCAGTGAGGGTCGGAGTTCGTGGGACCAACAAAATAAAAAACTTCATCTGCGTCAGTATTAAAAGAAGATAATCGTACACTGGTTATAAGATTCCTCTGGTTATTTAGAATGCGCACAATAATTACAGGGTAGGCCATTTAAATTGGAAGCATCAGGCAACTCTGTAACATTTGACAACGCTGTCATATCGACAAATGTCATACTGTGTTGAAAGTGTCATTCGAAGACAATTTTTACCATGAAACAATACACCCCGAATGAACGCGCTGAAATTGTTCAGCTGTACATTCAAAATAACTTCTCAATTGTGAAAACCAAGCGTGCGTTCCATGCAAAAAATAAAGCGAAAAGTGCTCCCGGTGAAAGTTTATAAACTCCGGCAATGTTAATAATGCTAATCACTCATCTAGACAACAAACAAGACGTTCCGATGAAAATATTGTAGCCGTACGAGCGAGTGTTGAGGCTGTTCCGAAAACGTCGAGTTATCGCCGTTCTCAGGAGCTTGGAATCGCTCGGACCACACTGCGACGCATAATGCATAGTGATTTGAACATGTTTTCACACAAAATCTAATTGGCACATGAACTAAACCCAGTTGACCATCCGCGTCGCATGGATTATGCCAAATGGTGCATTGAAAAGTCACAGTTGGGTGTGGTGTTTGCGCGAATATGATCCTCGGTCCATATTTTTACCAAACCAATCGTGCAGTCACTACAACTGTTAATGGCGATCGTTATCGAGCCATGATAACGGAGTTTGTAATCCCAATTGTTCGTGAAAATGGTTTGGATGACTTCTGGTTTCAACAGGATGGCGCTACATGCCATACAGCACAACAAGCAATCGATTTATTGCGGCTTATGTTCCCCGGATGACTCATCGAAAAGAAGCGATTTCAGATTTGACGCCACCAGACTTTTTTGTGGACTTTTTTGTGCCGCGAAATCACAGCCATATCGGGAGATATATTGGCAAAAGTTATGGAAAATGCAGAAAAAAGTGCACATTTTGCAGCCAAAGTTAGTGGCGCCCATTTACGATATGATTTTCAAAAACTAGTTCATACATTTTTCCAAGTACTATAATAAATGATTTTTTAAATGAAAAAAAATGATTTTTTTATTATTAAAAAAAAAAGTTTCCATTTTAAACGGTCTACCCTGTATGTAAAGCTTACAGCCGTTCACAACAAGCTATCTATTTCGTGACTCGTGACTTCTTTAAAACTTGCATTTTTTTTTTTTTTAGCTGTTTTTAAATTATACTAATTATTAAGTTTTTTTTTACAAACACTGCAAAATAAAGATGTTAAAGTTGATGTAGTTTTCTAGAGAGTGGACGCTGAGAACGCATTTCCTTTAATGGCGCCAGGTTGTATAGAGCCCTGGTTCGATCCATGACAGGGTCGTTGTTTTTAGCTTTTTATACCTTTCAATGTTTTTTAATTTTGAAATATTGTTTTTTCTTTTTTAGTATTTAACAGTCGGGGAAACTCGACTGTAGAACATTACATTAGTTGTTTTGATGTGGCTGGGCTTAAACATAGCCTTATTAATTTGTTGCTGAGAATATTTTTAATTATCAAAAGCATTATTACCAAAATAGCAGAAGTTTCGAAAAAGTAACATGCCCTTGATCAATACTTCTGCAGATATTTTAGCTACATTCAGGATAACCGTTGTGTATCTTCTATGCTTACAGTTATTTATTAATATTGGAAAATGTAAAGATGGTCTACATTCTTTATTAGATTTAAGATTAGGTATTACTTTACCAATTTTTCACATCCCGGGTAAACTGATTGACTATGGATTTAACATATATATAGTAACTTATACTAGGGTAAAATTATTATATCCAATTTTGGGCTCACGTTGGTGTACAGTCAAGATAAGACGGTCAATTTAGGTACTTCGGTTCGCACAAAGCTGAAGTTGGTTTTTATTTGTCGGTGTCACGCCCACCGCCCCCGAAATTAATACTTTTAATTTTTGCACTGCACAATTTTCAAGCGAATTTTTTTTTTTACTTACATGCAATTGGAGCATAGATTTCTACCGATCCGGAAATTTCATCAACATTGGTTAATTATAAATCGCACAATAAATACCCAAAGTTTACAGGTGCTAACCAAAAGTATTCTGTTTATTTGCTCAAACAAACAGTAAATAATATAGCATATAGTATAGCATAACATAGCTGGCGTTCGGTGGTTGATTTTTCTCGGAAGTGCCGCTGCAGCTGCCACTACCTTCGTATACGTATGTATGAATATGTGCTTTCAATATACTGTATTAGCTATTTGTTTCGAAATGTATATGGTGGTGCAATGGTTAGGACGGCTGGCTGATAACCCTAAAGTCTCAGGATCAAAACTAGACCAGACTCGCTATTTAATTTTTTTTTGTTTTCGTTCGTGATTGACTTTGCCTATAACCAAATGGGTACAGGGTATTTAATAGTCGGGAAACTCGACGGTATTGTTCTGACTTGGTTTTATATATTATTTTTCAAATGCGAGTTTAAAGTTAAATCTTAAAAACTAACATGTAATAGAGAATTAGCCATGGCTGCATAGGCCTTCAGCTAAAAATTGTATATTAAGTTTGTGCAAATGTATAAAACAGGCAGAAGGAGAAGGGGCAGACCCATCAAAGTATATTATTGATCAGCATGACGATCTGAGTCGATATAGCCATGCCGTCTGTCCGTCTATCAGTCTGGATAATCGAACGAATCCAAGAAACTGTAAGAGCTAGAGGAATAGTATTACCAGTGTAGATTCACCTTAAACAAATTCTTTCGTTGCCGAAAAATTCTCAACTTTTAATAATCATAACTATTAATATTTCTATGAAGCAAACATTCCGCCCGTTGAAAGAACGCTTTCAAATGAATTATAGTTCATTCGTATTATAAAGTAGTAAAGGTGATATTTTATCTATTGGCCGACGTAGCGTTCTATTTTCTGTTTTTAAGTCGATCACGTGAACCTTGCCATCAGATCCCGGTATAGCTGCGACGATGCGGATGAACTTCTAGCATTGCGGTGGAAGGTTATCTCGTGTATTGCAACTAGTTGACATCAGGTTTGGTCTGAAACCATTTTGCGCATAGTTGCAGATCGTGAACGTAAAAGTATCTGCAATGTATTTCAGTCTTTGTAGTACGGTGCGCAGGACACTCCATATGCTACAGTATTCAGCTTGAATAGCTGCTATGGTTCATACTATTTTCTCTCCAAAACACCAACTGGAACAGACGATCGTCAGGATGCATCACAAATTGTTTATACAGCTTGGTTACATCTGCCGTTAAAGCATACCGATGCTAACGAAATGATAGCAGTGTTACTATCAAATCTTGAATTTTTGGTGCAGTTAGAATAATCTTATTAAGTAACATGTTGGTTGATGGTTTTTCCGAAGCATTAAACACGACCCGAAGCATTGTTATACTATGTACTTTGGTGGCGAAGCACGCAATGGTGGGGTACTACAAAGTGATTCATAGATTCATAGATTCATATGATTACGCTCCTTATATTCATTTATAAATTCGACATAGAGTTGTTTAATCGACTTGTTCCGATTCAATTGTGAATCAAGCTGTATACAACGGCGTTTTGCAGCATCAAGCAAATTTCCAAGGCTATCAGGTGATGCTCTGAACGGTAAACGTACCTAAGCTCGACTTGTCTCTAGCATCGACGAGTTCTGAATGAAATGCTCCTCACACTGGCTACCTTCCTTTGATTAAGAACTTTGACTATGAGACTCAAAAAATTGCAACTGACGAAATTAGATTTTATCGCCTACAACCCATCCGATTTTGGTATTTTTAGACCCTGTACCCAAAGGGTAAAGGGTATATTAAATTTGTGCATATATTTTTGATCAGCATGACGAGCTGTGTCGATATAGCCATGTCCGTCTGTCCGTCCGTCTGGATAAACGAACGGATCTCAGCAACTGTAAGAGCTAGAAGAACCACATTTCCAATGCAGATTCTCCTAATACTAACGCAGCTATAGCTTTTTTTTCGGTGCCACGCCCACACCGCCCTCGCAATTTGTACTTTTAATTTTTGCACTGCCCTGCACTGCACCATTTTCGAGCTAAAATTTTTTTAAAAATACACATGCAATTGGAGCATAGATTTCTACCGATCCTAAAAATTTCAAGATTGGTTAATTAGAAAGCGCATAATAAATACCCAATAGTTACAGGCGCTAACCACAAGTATTCTGTTTATTTGCTCAAACAAACGGTAAATCGCTTGCGTTCGGTGGTTGATTTTTTTCAGAAGTGCCGCTGCAGCGCCACTACCTTCATATGTATGAATGTGTGCCTTCAATATATTTATACTGTATTAGCTGCCGATTGAAAAAGTATGGGATGGTCAAATGGTTACGACGTTTGTCTGATAGCACGCAGATCTTGGGTTCGAATCCCAGACCGGACTCGGTGTAAATATATATATATATATATATATATACCCTTATTATATTATAATTTTGACCAGAAGCTTGTAACGCAGTGAAGGAGTCATTTCCGACCCTATAAAGTATTATATTCTTGATCAGCATCACCAGCCGAGTCGATCTAGCCATGTCCGTCTGTCTGTCTGTCTGTCCGTCTGTCTGTTGCTATGTAAACTAGACTCTCAGTTTTATGGCTATCGGGCTGAAACCTTACACCGACCTTTCAATCTGTTGCAGGTAGTATATAAGTCGGAACAGCCGGAATCGGAACACTACATCACATAGCTGCCATAGGAACGATAGGGAAAAAATGCCAATTTTAAGAGATATTTTATTTATTTCTTAGGAGACTCTTATTAATGACTATTTTAACATATCCTGAAAGTTTTATCAAAATCGGACCCTAATCCTATAGCTGCCATAGGAACGACGTGAGAAAATGGGTCATTGAGCATAACTCTGGAGTTTTTCAAGACAATTAATTATTTCTTGAGAAACACTGTATTCATAGACATTACATATACATTATAAAATTAAAAACCAAAAATCGGATTACTATATCCTATAGCTGCCATACAAAAAACGATTGAACGGCTTAAAGGCAACTGGTCTGCAAGGGTATTCTAAGCTTCGGGTACCGAAGCTAGCTTTCCTTTCTTGTTAAAGATAATTCATTTATAGCTTAGAAAACTCTTATCAATGACTACTTAAACATATCCTGAAAGTTTCATCAAATCGGACTACTATATCCTATAGCTGCCATAGGAACGATGTGAGAAAATGTTTCATTGAGCATAACTCTGTTGTTTATACCCTTGCAGAGGGTATTATAATTTTGACCAGAAGTTTGTAACGCAGTGAAGGAGACATTTCCGACCCTATAAAGTATATATATTCTTGATCAGCATCACCAGCCGAGTCGATCTAGCCATGTCTGTCTGTCTTTCCGTCTGTCTGTCTGTCCGTCTGTCTGTCTGTCCGTCTGTCGGTTGCTATGTAAACTAGTCTCTCAGTTTTAAAGCTATCGGGCTAAAACTTTGCACCGACCCTTCAATCCGTTAAAGGTAGTATATAAGTCGGAACGGCCGGAATCGGAACATTACATCACATTGCTGCCATAGGAACGATCGGGAAGAAGTGCCACAAATTCGCCATTTTTTAAGATAACCAATTCATTATTTATAAATCTATTTTTAATGACTATTTAAACGTATCCTGAAAGTTTAAAAAAAATCGGACCACTATATCCTATAGCTGCCATAGGAACGATGGGAGGAAATGGGTCATTGACCATTTTTTTTTCGAGTTAATTAATTCATTCTTAAGAAATACAGTTTTCATAGACATTAAAGCCGCTTTAGAAAATTAAAAACCAAAAATCGGATCACTATCCTAATATAGCTGCCATACAAATGATCGCACAGTTTTGTGGCAACTGGTCTGCAAGGGTATTCTAAGTTTCGGGTACCGAAGCTAGCCTTCCTTTCTTGTTTTCAAAATAATTTATTCATTCTTGAGAAATATAGTTTTCATAGACATTAAAGCCGTTTTTGAAATTTAAAAACAAAATTATCGGATCACTACATCTTATAGCTGCCATACAATCGATCAAACAGTTTGAAGGCAACTGGTCTGCAAGGGTATTCTAAGCTTCGGGTACCGAGGCTAACCTTCCTTTCTTGTTATACCTTTGCAAAGGGTATTATAATTTTGACCAGAAGTTTGTAACGCAGTGAAGGAGACATTTCTGACCCTATAAAGTATTATATTCTTGATCAGCCTCACCAGCCGAGTCGAGCCATGTCCGTCTGTCTGTCTGTCCGTCTTTCTGTTGCTAGTCTCTGTTTAAAACTATCGGGCTGAAACTTTGCACTGACCCTTAAATTTGTTGCAGGTAGTATGTAAGTCGGAACGACTGGAGTCGGAACACTACATCACATAGCTGCCAATGGAACGATTCGGAAGTGCCATAAATTCGCTATTTTTCAAGATAAATTATTTATATCTTAGAAAACTCTTATCAATGACTACTTCAACATATCCTGAAAGTTTCATTAAAATCGGAATACTATATCCTATAGCTGCCATAGGAACGATGTGAGAAAATGGGTCATTGGGCAAAACTCTGGTGTTTTTCAAGACAATTTATTCATTCTTGATAAAAACAGTTTTCATAGACATTAAAGCCGTTTTAGAAATTTAAAAACCAAAGATCGGATCACTTTATCCTATAGCTGCCATACAATGGAACAATTTAAAGGTAACTGGTCTGCAAGGGTATTCTAAGCTTCGGGTACCGAAGCTAGCCTTCCTTTCCATCCATCATTGGTAATTTTCAAGAAATGCTTTGAGCTAATTAAACAAGTACGAACGTTACAGTCGAGCTTCCCGACTGTTACAGACCCTGTACATATTTGGTTATAAGCAAAATAAATGAAAACAAAAAAAAAAATATTTTCTCCGAGTCCGGTCTGGGATTCGAACCCAAGATCTTCGCGTTTTAAGTCGAACGTCGTAACCATTCGAAAAACCCAAACTTTTTCAAACGGCAGCTAATACAGTATAAATATATTGAAGACGCACATTCATACATATGTATATGAAGGTAATGGCAGAGCAGCTGCAGCGGCACTTCCGAGAAAAATCAACCACCGAACGCAAGCGATTTACCGTTTGTTGGCGCAAATAAACAGATTTTTTGTGTTTAGCGCCTGTAAACTTTAGGTATTTATTGTGCGCTTTCTAATTAACCAATCTTGATGAAATTGATCGGTAGAAATCTATGCTCCAATTGCATGTGTATTTTTAAAAAAATTTTAGCTTGAAAATTGTGCAGTGCAGGGCAGTGCAAAAATTCAAATACAAATTGCGGGGGCGGTGGGCGTGGCGCCGACTTAAAATAATAAACTCTAATTGACTCAGTATTAGGAGTATCTACACTGGTAAAACGGTTCCTCTAGCTCTTACAGTTGCTGAGATCCGTGTGTTCATCCGGACGGACGGACGGACAGACGGAAAGACGGACATGGCTATATCGATTCAGCTCGTCATGCTGATCCAGAATATATATACTTTGTGGGGTCTGCCACGCCTCCTTCTGCCTGTTACATACATTTGCACAAACTTAATATACCCTTTACCCTTTGGGTACAGGGTCTAAAAATCTATATGCTCTGGTTTGTTTAACGAAGGGTCTGCTAATACGAGTCCCGATGGTTTGTTCCAATCAGCTGTTTTGATAAAACGGTTGGGTTGGTTCAACGATATTGTGTTCTTGACTGCCAGCTGCGAGGATCAAGCCAAGTCTATTATGCGAGATTTCGTTGTTGTAGCTGAGAACTTCCACGCGTTTCTAATATCAGATATTTCTGTTATGTCTTGCTTATTTGATCGAGTTTCAATTGTAGTCTTTTGGTCACATCTTATGTGATGACATTTATTAAATCTAGGTGTGCGCGATCTGGTTAAAAGAGTTAGTAATTAGCCTTTATAAGGACAACTGCTTTTGGAAAAAGTGTTCTACGAGTAGTCCAACCAGTCCTGGCCAGCTCTTTGTTGCAGCGCAGGTGGCTGATAATGCGATATGTGCGTGAAGTGATGAAAAATTTTATGATGTGTGCCTTGGCACACTCTGCATTGAGATTTGGTTGCACACTTGGCCACTAGGTAATAATGACTCACAAAGTACAGAAACCGTATCAATGATTGTGCGTACCAAAGTTCGGTCTGATTTGTCCAAATATTGTAAATATTAAAAATGTCATTAATGTGCTCAAGAATTATTAAGTTTTTTTTTTGTCATATCGCTCCTTAAGGTGTCATAGCGCCTTTGGATAGTTTTTCTCTGTAACTCGAAATGGCTTGATCACTATCAACGCCGCACCTCACAAACAGCTTAATAAAACTTCTTAAGTAGAGTAAGCGAGTAACGTAGGGAGTTTAAGCTACGGTAACCTCTTTTAATAAGAAGAACTGTGCCATGCCGCAGCTTCAAGAAACTTAGCCCATCAGATAGTTGAGTTTTACCCTCGTTGATAAACGTGACTATTTTCGACTTTACTATAAATAATTCATCCAGACCGCAATCGGCACACAAATACCGTGGAATCAATATTCGGATCTTCTTCCTCAACCTTTGGCTTTTATAATATATATGTGCCCAATAATAATATTCCGCTGCTACCTAAGTAAAACCAATTGTTCCTGTACTGTAGATGGACTTATATAAGCAAAGAATAACTCACTGCACTTGCGAAAAAATAAACAAACAAAAACTAACTGGATCAATGAGTGGGGTAACGGTTGAGTGAGAGCAGTATCAGTATGAGTTAAACCTTTCAACTTGAGTGGGTTGTCTCGCACAAAGCGCAAGGCAATTACCGCAAGTGCAAGACAACTGCAAATATTTATGAGCGTTTTGGTTGCTTCCTGATATGTATTTTTTCCAATATTTCACCATGCAAATAAATGTTTCGCCAATTTTATTTACACTTTTATAACACGGTTTTTAGACCCTATACCCAAAGGGTAATTAATTTTGCCCTGCACTACACAATTTACAAGCTAAACTTTTTTTAAAAATACACATGCATTTGGAGCATAGATTTCTACCGATCCTGAAAATTCATCAAGATTGGTTAATTAGAAAGCGCACAATAAATATCCAAAGTTTACAGGCGCTAAACACAAGTAATCTGTTTATTTGCTCAAACAAACGGTAAATCGCTTGATTTTTCTCGGAAAAATCACGCTTTCTCTCAAACATCGTAACCATTCGACCACATCATTCTTTATCAACCAGTAGCTAATACAGTATAAATATATTGAAGGCGCACATTTATACACATATAGCGGCACTTCCGAGAAAAGTCAACCCACGACCGCCAGCAGTTTACCGTTTATTTGAAAACAGATTGCTTGTTGTTAGCGCCTGTAAACTTTGCGTATCGCTAGAAATCCAAACATTAAAATATAAATTGAGGGGGCGGTGGGCGTGTCAGCGAAAAAAAAAAACTTCAGCTGCGTCAGTATTAGGAGAATCTATACTGGTAATATGGTTACTCTAGCTCTTATAGTTTCTGCGATTCGTTTGTTCATCCGTACTGAGACGGACATGGCTATATCGACTCGGCTGTTGATGCTGATCAAGAATATATATACTTTGTGGAGTCTGCCGCGCCTTCGTCTGCCTGTTACATACATTTGCACAAACTTAATATACCATTTACCCTTTAGGTACTGGGTCTAATAAATTGGAGGGCGGTGGGCAAGGCACCAATAAAAACAAGTAAGAACGTTACAGTCGAGTTTCCCGACTGTTACAGACCCTGTACAAAGTTGGTTATAAGCAAAAAAAAAAAATGTATATATACATATACACGTATGTATATATTCACACCGAGTCCGGTCTGGGATTCGAACCCAAGATCTCAGCGTATTAAGTCGAACGTCGTAACCATTCGACAAACCCAAACTTTTTGAACCGACAGCTAATACAGTATAAATATATTGAAGACGCACATTCATACATATGTATATGAAGGTAGTGGCAGCGCAGCTGCAGCGGCACTTCCGAGAAAAATCAACCACCGAACGCAAGCGATTTACCGTTTCTTTGCGCAAATAAACAGATTTTTTGTGTTTAGCGCCTGTAAACTTTAGGTATTTATTGTGCGCTTTCTAATTAACCAATCTTGATGAAATTGATCGGTAGAAATCTATGCTCCAATTGCATGTGTATTTTTAAAAAAATTTTAGCTTGAAAATTGTGCAGTGCAGGGCAGTGCAAAAATTCAAATACAAATTGCGGGGGCGGTGGGCGTGGCACCGACTTAAAAAAATAAACTCTAATTTACTCAGTATTAGAAGAATCTACACTGGTAATGCGGTTCTTCTAGCTCTTACAGTTGCTGAGATCCGTGTGTTCATCCGGACGGACGGACGGACAGACGGACAGACGGACGGACGGACAGACGGACAGACGGACATGGCTATATCGACTTAGCTCGTCATGCTGATCCAGAATATATATACTTTATGGGGTCCGCCACTTAGACCAATTATCCATCTTCTACCTGTTACATTTATTTGAAAAAACGTAATATACCCTTTTCCTTTAGGTAAAGGTTCTAAAATGTATACCTTCAGGGGGCAGAGAGGGGATATCGCAATAAAGAATGTCTTTAAGGAAGTTTGAAGTCAACATAAATTAAAACTAAATTCGTTTTTGAAGCATAAATAAGTAATGACGACTTGTTTCCAACATGCGACCCTGCTACATATTGAACATGCAAAAAAACACGAAAACTAATTCCGCAAACTTTTAATGATTGACCTTGCGAGTACACGCATAAAACCTATCAATCTAAGTGTCTTTACGTATCGCCATAAATTAGATGATTTCAAACTCGCTTTTGGTTCATCAGCTTGCACACCTGTAAAGTCTTGGCTATTACGCTGTCTTTAGCGATGTTGCAAGTTGGTGTCACGTTGATTTGCATGTTTAACGGTAATTTCAACGCAGAATGTGCGGTTCTTTCATATTCCCACAAAGTTTCTGTTATTCCAGATGATGCTAATGCTGCCAATCTCATTATGCGATCAGATTCTTCACAAAAACAGTGATATTAAAAAGTTTTTTAAGTACCTCTTGGAACATCCAAGATCCCTTACCAAAGAGTCGTTAGCAATCTTCTAAAGTTGATTTAATTTTGGAACATTTGTGCGAACTTCTTCAACTAGTACTTGGTCTTATTGGCGTTATCTTTCCAACTTATGTTTAAGTCTAGGTCTATTATGCGATGCGGTTAGGCGAGATAGTGAGATCAATAAACATAATATTATCATAATTAATGCCTCATTGTAAATATGTTCAGTTATTTGCAGTATTGGATTTGCAGTACGAACTTGATGCGATAGGTTGAACACAAATTTCCAGTATTTAGACCCTGTACTCAGTGAGCAAAGGGTATATTAAATTTGTGCCAGTGTATGTAACACCCAGGAGGAGGCGAGGCAGATCCCACAGAGTTTATATACTCTTGATCAGCGAGCTGAGTCGATATAGCCATGTCCGTCTGGATAAACAAAATAATGTTAGAAACTGTAAGATCAAGAGGAACCATATTACCAGTGCACATTCTCCTAATATTTACGCAGATGAATTTTTTTCGGATGCCCGCCCACCGCACTGTACAATTTTCAAGCTAGACACACCAGATTTTTTAAGCAATTGGAGTATACATTTCTACCGATCCTTAAAATGAAAAGCAAATTCATCGATTTCACGATTTAAGTCGAGTTTTCCGACTGTTAAGTACCATGTACATATTTTGTTAAGCCGCCGCTCGAATTATCAATAATGAAAAACTACAATAAATACAAATTATAAATAGTTGCATGGTATAAAAAGCATAGAATAACGACCTAATCAGGGATCGAACCAGGGCCTCTAAGGTTACGAACTAGTCATCCTAACACTTGCACCACCGAATACATTCTAAAAGAAATAGCAAATACAGTATATAAAGGTAGTGAGTTCTCAGCGTTTTCTTTTTAGAAAAGTCAACTTAAGCAACTTAATTGTGCAGTGTATTGTAACTAAAACAAGAAAAGAAGGCTAGCTTCGGTTCCCGAAGCTTTGAATACGCTTGCAGACCAGTTGTCTTTTAACTGTTCGATCGTTTGTATGGCAGCTATAGGATATAGTCATCCGATTTTTGGTTTTTAAATTTCTAAAACGGCTTTAATGTCTATGAAACAATATTTCTCAAGAATTAATTAATTGTCTTGAAAAACACCAGAGTTATGCTCAATGACCCATTTTCGCATATCGTTCCTATGGCAGCTATGTGATGGAGTATTCCATTTCCGGTTGGTGCAAAGTTTCAGCCCGAGAGCTTTGAAATCGAGGGACTAGCTTACATAGCAACCGACAGACAGACGGAGATCGACTCGGCTGGTGATGCTGATCAAGAATATATACTCTATAGGGACTGAAATGTCAAATAAAAATAACCACAACAAGAAAGGAAGGCTAGCCTCGGTACCAGAAGCTTAGAATACCCTTGCAGACCAGTTGTCTTTAAACTGTTCGATCGTTTGTATGGCAGCTATAGGATATAGTCATCCGATTTTTGGTTTTTAAATTTCTAAAACGGCTTTAATGTCTATGAAACAATATTTCTCAAGAATAAATTAATTGTCTTGAAAAACACCAGAGTTATGCTCAATGACCCATTTTCCCCAATCGTTCCTATGGCAGCTATAGGATATAGTAGTCCGATTGATGAAACGTTCAGGATAAGTTAAAATAGTCATTAAAAAGAGTTTCCTAAAAATAAATAAATTCTCTAGAAAAATAGGGAATTTATGGCACTTTTTCACAATCGTTCTTATGGCAGTTATGTGATGTAGTGTTCCTATTCTAACCGATCCGACTTATATACTACCTGCATCAGATTGAAGGGTCGGTGAAAAGTTTCAGCCCGATAGCTTTAAAACAGAGAGACTAGTTTACATCGCAACCGACAGACAGACGGACAGACAGACAGACGGACAGACGGACATGGATAGATCGACTCGGCTGGTGATGCTGATCAAGAATATATTTACTTTATAGGGTCGGAGACGTCTCCTCCACTGCGTTACAAACTTCTGGTCAAAATTATAATAAGTATATTAAGTCGGCGCCACGCCCACCGCCCCCGCAATTTTTATTTGAATTTTTGCAATGCCCTGCACTGCACAATTTTCAAATTTTTTTAAAAATACACATGCAATTGGAGCATAGATTTCTACCGATCCTGAAAATTTGAAACAATAAATACCTAAAGTTTACAAGCGCTAAACACAAAAAATATATTTATTTGCGCAAACAAACGGTAAATCGCTTGCGTTCGGTGGTTGATTTTTCTCGGAAGTGCCGCTGCAGCTGCGCTGCCACTACCTTCGTATACATATGTATGAATGTGCGCCTTCAATAAATTTATACTGTATTAGCTGCCGTTTCAAAAAGTTTGGGTTTGTCGAATGGTTACGACGTTCGACTTAAAACGCGAAGATCTTGGGTTCGAATCCCAGACCGGACTCTCGGTGTGAATATAATATTTTTAATTTTTAATTTTTTTCCTTANAAATTTATATATATAAATATATATATATATATATTCACACCGAGTCCGGTCTGGAATTCGAACCCAAGATCTTCGCGTTTTAAGTCGAACGTCGTAACCATTCGACAAACCCAAACTATGAAGGTAGTGGCAGCGCAGCTGCTGCGGCACTTCCGAGAAAAATCAACACAGGCGATTTAACTTTTGTTTGAGCAAATAAACAGATTATTTGTGTTTAGCGCCTGTAAACTTTAGGTATTTATTGTGCGCTTTCTAATTAACCAATCTTGATGAAATTTTCAGGATCGGTAGAAATCTATGCTCCAATTGCGTATTTTGTATTTTTAAAAAAAATTTAGCTTGAAAATTGTGCAGTGCAGGGCAGTGCAAAAATTCAAATACAAATTGCGGGGGCGGTGGACGTGGCACCGACTTAAAAAAATAAACTCTAATTTACTCAGTATTAGTATAATCTACACTGGTAATACGGTTCTTCTAGCTCTTACAGTTGCTGAGATCCGTGTGTTCATCCGGACGGACAGACGAACAGACGGACGGACGGACAGACGGACATGGCTATATCGACTCAGCTCGTCATGCTGATCAAGAATATATATACTTTGTGGGGTCTGCCTCGCCTCCTTCCGCCTGTTACATACATTTGCACAAACTTAATATACCCTTTACCCTTTGGGTACAGGGTCTAAAAATACGCTTCGGGAATGGCGAATCCATTGAAGTCACTAAAAGTCATTCGCTTATAACAAGTGTATGGAAAATTGGATTAAGCGTTGGTATGCTTGTATTGGCGCAAAACGAGCCTATTTTGAAGGCGATACGTACAAATGCAGTGTTTTTTTTATCAGCCCGGGTCAAATTAGATAAGATGGTATACTTTAATCACAACAATTAAACTCAATATGTTATGGATCACGAAATAAAAATAAAAAGTGAAAAGTAAATATTTTTGATCCAATCGAAATTTCTGGACACTTTTGAAATTTTGATTCGTTAATTGAAGTTGACAAAATGAGATCTTCAATTAATCAAGTAGACAAACAGCACGGTGATAATTATGAGACGATTAAAAAGCAGAGCTACCAAAAGCGTGGGCATACATGCAACTGGTAGAGCTGCAAAAAGAACCACCGTGTGAAGGAGAGGGTGAGATCAGCACAAAATCCCTAATCGATGCGTGTAGTGACGCAGAATCTTTCAGCATGCAACATGAAGCAGAAAAATACCTTTCTCCGATGAACAGGAATTAAAAGATTCAGAAAGACCAGGTCAAGAAAGCGGTCGAGGAAGCGAGTCATAGGTCGAGGAAAAAAGAATAATACCGGGTGACCAGGACTTAGCGGGTTTCTATGCAGAAGGAAATAGGCAGCCTCCATGCCAATAGTACTTGTACTTTAGTGAGAAGGCGATTAGTTTGAAGTGATCTGGATCTGGTCTGATCTGGATCAGCATCACCAGCCGAGTAGATCTAGCCATGTCCGTCTGTCCGTCTGTCGATTGCTATGTAAACTAGTCGCTAGTAGTTCTAAAGATACCGGGCTGAAGCTTTGCGCCGACCCTTCTTTCTGTTGCAGTTAGTATATAAGTCGTAACGTCCGAAATCGGAACACTACATCACATAGCTGCCATAAATTCGCTATTTTTTATTTTTTACTAAACTCTTTTTAATAACTATTTAAACTTATCCTGAAAGTTTCATCAAAATCGGACTACTATATCCTATAGCTGCCATTGGATCGATGGAAGAAAATGGGTCATTGAGCATAACTCTGGTTTTTTTTAAGACAATTAATTCATTCTTGAGAGATACAGAGAGAGAAATTAGATCCAAATATCGGATCACTATATCCTATAGCTGCCATACAAAACGATTGAACAGTTTTAAGGCAACTGGTTCCGCAAGGGTATCCTAAGCTTCGGGTACCGAAGCTAGCCTTCTTTCTTGTTTGGTTTAATTATGCTAATTATTAAGTATTTTTGTAAAATTTGTCTATATTATTATACCCTTGCAGAGGGTATACTAATTTTGACCAGCAGTTGCAACGCAATGAGGGAGACATGTCCGACTCTGTAAAGTATATATATTCTTGATCAGCATCACCATCCGAGTCCATTTTGCCATATCCGTCTGCCTGTCCGTGTGTCGGTTGCTATGTAAACTAATCTCTTGGTTTTAAAGCTATCGGGCTGAAACTTTCAACCGACCTTTCTTTCTATTGCAGGTGGTAAATAAGTTGGAACGGCCGGAATCAAAATACTCCATCACATAGCTGTCATTGGAAAAATTGGGAAAAAGTGCCAATAATACCATTTTTTAAGATGGCTAATTCATTCTTTATAAATAACTATTTATTGATTATTTTAACCTGTCCTGAAAGTATTATTAAAATCGGACCACTATATCCTATAGCTGCCATACAAACGATCGAATGGTTTGGTGGCAAGGGTCTGCAAGGGTATTCTTAGCTTCGGGCACCGAAGCAAGCCTTCCTTTCTTGTTGTATGTTAGATAATGGTTGCTTCTTATTTTCCATTGGTCCTTCAAGACATTTGATGTCTTAGATGTTTATTGTATGTTTTTCAATGTTTGTGTGTTTAAAAACTTATTTATTGCGAAAAAAAACTTTAGAGCTGTGTGTTCGTGAATAAGTATTTTATTTCTTGCCTCAGTAAAACGAGGAATGGTACAGCTAGATACTAAAAATTTTGCGTATTTTTATAGGTAGTTCAAAATTTCTTTACACAAATTACTGCATCCTAGCAACAATATGAGCCACATTTTTGTTAAATAAAGGAACCTTTAAAAATGAACTGATGAATGATAATGTAGATGTGTATATATTGACAAATGGTTTCGCTATTTATCTGAAACCGCTCTTTAGTTTTACGCCAGCTAAATATTTTTTTAAGTTTTCAAACTTACGCCGAAAATATATATTTATATCCTTGCAGAGGGTATTATAATTTTGACCAGAAGTTTGTAACGCAGTGAAGGAGACATTTCCGACCCTATAAAGTAAATATATTCTTGATCAGCATCACCAGCCGAGTCGATCTATCCATGTCCGTCTGTCCGTCTGTCTGTCTGTCTGTCCGTCTGTCTGTCGGTTGCGATGTAAACTAGTCTCTCTGTTTTAAAGCTATCGGGCTGAAACTTTTCACCGACCCTTCAATATGATGCAGGTAGTATATAAGTCGGATCGGTTAGAATAGGAACACTACATCACATAACTGCCATAAGAACGATTGTGAAAAAGTGCCATAAATTCCCTATTTTTCTAGAGAATTTATTTATTTTTAGGAAACTCTTTTTAATGACTATTTTAACTTATCCTGAACGTTTCATCAATCGGACTACTATATCCTATAGCTGCCATAGGAACGATGTGAGAAAATGGGTCATTGAGCATAACTCTGGTGTTTTTTAAGACAATTAATTCATTCTTGAGAAACTCTGTTTTCATAGAAATTACAGCCGTTTTCGAAAATAAAACACCAAAAATCGGATTACTATATCTTATAGCCGCCATACCAAAAACGGTCGAAGGGCTTAAAGGCAACTGTTCTGCAAGGGTATTCTAAGCATCGGGTACCGAAACTAGCCTTCCTTTTTGTTATACCCTTGTAGAGGGTATTATAATTTTGACGATAAGTTTGTAACGCAATAAAGGAGACATTTCCGACCCTATTAAGTATATATATTCTTGATCAGCATCACCAGCCGAGTCGATATAGCCGTGTCCGTCTGTCTGTCCGCCTGTCGGTTGCGATGTAAACTAGTCTCTCTGTTTTAAAGATATCGGGCTGAATCCTTGCATCGACCCTTCTTTCTGTAGCAGGTTTATAAGTCGGAACGGCCGAAATCGGAACATTACATTACATAGCGGCCATAGGAACGATTAGGATTAAGTGCCATAAATTCGCCATTTTTAAAAATATTTTATTTATATCTTGGTAAACTCTCTTAAATAGCAGTTTTAACATAACCTGAAAGTTTCATTAAAATCGGACCAACAATATCCTATAGCTGCCATAGGAACGATTGGAGGAAATGGGTCATTGAGCATAACTCTGGTGTTTTTCAAGACAATTAATTCATTCTTGAGAAAAACAGTTTTCATAGACACTAAAGCCGTTTTAGAAAAATAAAAACCAAAAATCGGATTACTATATCCTATAGCTGCCAATTAAAAAAATGATTGAACAGCTTAAAGGCAACTGGTCTGCAAGGGTTTTCTAAGCTTCGGGTACCGAAGCTAGCCTTCCTTTCTTGTTTTTATTTTTAAACTGATACTGCTTTCCTAAAATATATTTTAAAAAAATTGTTGTTGTTTGTTAGTAATATATTTTTAAAAATACCGGAAAAGTACCAACCAACCTTAGAGTGGATTTATTATACTTGTAAGAGAAGTGTCCACAGTGGTATTAAGTATTGACATTTGAAAACATTTGTGTGCTGCTGAATGCGCCTTTATTAATAATCAACATAAATGTAGCTCAAAGTATCGAAACTAACTCAACAGTATATGATATACATTAAAATAACCATAAAATTTCATTTTTTCTGTGTTGCAAGAGTGGCAGTAAGAAGTACTAAATCAACGCGAAACTTTTAACAAGTTAGTAAGTTAAGATCTTAGTTTTGTAATGGTTCTTCTCCGTACACTATTCTTTGTTGTACATGTTCGTTTTTACAATATAATTACCATACGTAAAAATAATTTCCGTTAGATAATGTTATTGTGGCTTGCAACAACAACAACCAACACAATTGGTATTGATAAATGGTGGTCAAAACAATAAACATGTAATTTATTAATAATGTAGCTCTTGTCCAAGGCAAATTCAGATTCATATACATACATAAATATACGTACATACATTTAAATGGTTTTCCAAAACATTTACAATAAGGGTAACTCGTCCAATGAAGTTACATATATGCATAACATATTTTAACGAATGCAAATTTTAACGTATGTACTCAAATACGAATTACGTCGATTATTACATACATATATGCATATAGTCAAAAATAATATAATAGAATACAATAGAAAATTCCATCAGGACATTGATTTAGTTACACGCGACCGCGACCCTTCTTAAACTTTTACAAACGTACCCATTATTCAATTTTGGCAAGGACGATTCCGAAGCAAATCAAATTTTAACTGTAGATGGCCATGCTTTCTTTAAGTTCATTAGGAACATGCTTCGACGAATCGACTGCGGATCCCGATGCTTGTAATACCAATTGATCTAAAACCGCTTTGTATGGCAGCTATACGAATTTTTTAATCTCCACAATTAGTCTTTATTTATTAAAATTATATTTCTCATGAATGAGTAAATTGTCTTAAAACAACTAAGCAATTGCCCTTGCAGAGGGTATTTTAATCATGCGTTTTCAACGCGGTGAAGGAGACATATCCGAATTCATAAAGTATATTCTTGATCAGCATCATTAGCCGAGTCGATCTAGCCATGTCCGCCTGTCTGTTCCTACGCAAACTAGTCTCTTTTAGTTTTAAAGCGATCCGGCTGACACTTTGCACCAACTCTTATATCTGCTGCAGGTAGTATATAAGTCCGAACGGCCGGAATCGGCCTTTTTGGGAAAAAAGGTCTTAAATTCGACATTTTTAAATATAATTGATTGATTTTTTTTTAAATTTGTTAAATCACTTTTAAATAACTAATATATCTAATAGCTGACATAGGAACGATGGTAGAAAATGGGTCATTGACCATAACTGGTGTTTATTAATAAAATTAGTTCATTTTTGGACAACTTCATATACATTAAAGCCAATTTAAACAAGTAAAAACGTTACAGTCGAGTTTCCCGACTGTTACAGACCCTGTACAAATTTGGTTATAAGCAAAAAAATATAAAAAATAAAAATATTATATTCACATCGAGTCCGGTCTGGGATTCGAACCCAAGATCTTCACGTTTTAAGTCGAACGTCGTAACCATTCGACAAACCCAAACTTTTTGAACCGACAGCTAATACAGAATAAATATATTGAAGACGCACATTCATACATACATACACATTCGTATGTATGTATATGAAGGTAGTGGCAGCGCAGCTACAGCGGCACTTCCGAGAAAAATCAACCACCGAACGCAAGCGATTTACCGTTTGCGCAAATAAACAGATTTTTTGTGTTTAGCGCCTGTAAACTTTAGGTATTTATTGTGCGCTTTCTAATTAACCAATCTTGATGAAATTGATCGGTAGAAATCTATGCTCCAATTGCATGTGTATTTTTAAAAAAATTTTAGCTTGAAAATTGTGCAGTGCAGGGCAGTGCAAAAATTCAAATACAAATTGCGGGGGCGGTGGGCGTGGCACCGACTTAAAAAAATAAACTCTAATTTACTCAGTATTAGAAGAATCTACACTGGTTATACGGTTCCTCTAGCTCTTACAGTTGCTGAGATCCGTGTGTTCATCCGGACGGACGGACGGACAGACGGACATGGCTATATCGATTCAGCTCGTCGTGCTGATCAAGAATATATATACTTTGTGGGGTCTGCCACGCCTCCTTCTGCCTGTTACATACATTTGCACAAACTTAATATACCCTTTACCCTTTGGGTACAGGGTCTAAAAATAAAATACCCAAAAATCGGACCACTGTATCTTATAGTCTGTCTGTCTGTCTGTCTGTCTGTCTGTCTGTCTGTCTGTCTGTCTGTCTGTCTGTCTGTCTGTCTGTCTGTCTGTCTGTCTGTCTGTCTGTCTGTCTGTCTGTCTGTCTGTCTGTCTGTCTGTCTGTCTGTCTGTCTGTCTGTCTGTCTGTCTGTCTGTCTGTCTGTCTGTCTGTCTGTCTGTCTGTCTGTCTGTCTGTCTGTCTGTCTGTCTGTCTGTCTGTCTGTCTGTCTGTCTGTCTGTCTGTCTGTCTGTCTGTCTGTCTGTCTGTCTGTCTGTCTGTCTGTCTGTCTGTCTGTCTGTCTGTCTGTCTGTCTGTCTGTCTGTCTGTCTGTCTGTCTGTCTGTCTGTCTGTCTGTCTGTCTGTCTGTCTGTCTGTCTGTCTGTCTGTCTGTCTGTCTGTCTGTCTGTCTGTCTGTCTGTCTGTCTGTCTGTCTGTCTGTCTGTCTGTCTGTCTGTCTGTCTGTCTGTCTGTCTGTCTGTCTGTCTGTCTGTCTGTCTGTCTGTCTGTCTGTCTGTCTGTCTGTCTGTCTGTCTGTCTGTCTGTCTGTCTGTCTGTCTGTCTGTCTGTCTGTCTGTCTGTCTGTCTGTCTGTCTGTCTGTCTGTCTGTCTGTCTGTCTGTCTGTCTGTCTGTCTGTCTGTCTGTCTGTCTGTCTGTCTGTCTGTCTGTCTGTCTGTCTGTCTGTCTGTCTGTCTGTCTGTCTGTCTGTCTGTCTGTCTGTCTGTCTGTCTGTCTGTCTGTCTGTCTGTCTGTCTGTCTGTCTGTCTGTCTGTCTGTCTGTCTGTCTGTCTGTCTGTCTGTCTGTCTGTCTGTCTGTCTGTCTGTCTGTCTGTCTGTCTGTCTGTCTGTCTGTCTGTCTGTCTGTCTGTCTGTCTGTCTGTCTGTCTGTCTGTCTGTCTGTCTGTCTGTCTGTCTGTCTGTCTGTCTGTCTGTCTGTCTGTCTGTCTGTCTGTCTGTCTGTTGCAGGTAGTATATCAGTCGGAACGGCCGGAATCGGAACATTACATCACATAGCTGCCATAGGAACGATTGGGAAAAAGTGCCATAAATTCGCCACTTTTTAAGATAACCAATTCATTATTCACTATTTTTAGACCCTGTACCCAAAGGGTAAAGGGTATATTAAGTTTGTGCAAATGTATGTAACAGGCAGAAGAAGGCGTGGCAGACCCCACAAAGTATATATATTCTTGATCAGCATGACGAGCTGAGTTGATATAGCCATGTCCGTCTGTCCGTCCGTCCGTCCGTCCGTCCGTCCGTCCGGATGAACACACGGATCTCAGCAACTGTAAGAGCTAGAGAAACCGTATTACCAGTGTAGATTCTCCTAATACTGAGTCAATTAGAGTTTATTTTTTTAAGTCGGCGCCACGCCCACCGCCCCCGAAATTTGTATTTGAATTTTTGCACTGCCCTGCACTGCAAAATTTTCAAGCTAAAATTTTTTTAAAAATACACATGCAATTGGAGCATAGATTTCTACCGATCCTGAAAATTTCATCAAGATTGGTTAATTAGAAAGCGCACAATAAATACCTAAAGTTTACAGGCGCTAAACACAAAAAATCTATTTATTTGCGCAAACAAACGATAAATCGCTTGCGTTCGGTGGTTGATTTTCCTCGAAAGTGCCGCTGTAGCTGCGCTGCCACTACCTTCATATACATACATACGAATGTGTATGTATGTATGAATGTGCGTCTTCAATATATTTATACTGTATTAGCTGTCGATTCAAAAAGTTTGGGTTTGTCGAATGGTTACGACGTTCGACTTAAAACGCGAAGATCTTGGAATATACATATATATTTTTTTTGTTTTTTTTTTTATTTTGCCTAAAACCAAATTTGTACAGGGTCTGTAATAGTCGGGAAACTCGACTGTAACGTTCTTACTTGTTAATGACTATTTAAACGTATCCTGAAAGTTTCATAAAAATCGGACCACTGTATCCTATAGCTGCCATAGGAACGATGGGAGGAAATGCTCTGGAATAGCTCTGGTGTTTTTCGAGTTAATTAATTCATTCTTAAGAAATACAGTTTTCATAGACATTAAAGCCGCTTTGGAAAATTAAAAACCAAAAATCGGATCACTATCCTAATATAGATGCCATACAAATGATCGAACAGTTTTAGGGCAACTGGTCTGCAAGGGTATTCTAAGCTTCGGGTGCCAAAGCTAGCCTTCCTTTTTTGTTTTTTAATTGTATCGAATATATATTTATATATATATGCAATTTATTCTATTTTCAGATCCTATAAAATCATCAAAACAGAATAACTACATGCTTGGAATGTATAAATCATAGGCATGCTTTTGCATGGGAAATTATTAATATGCAATTGAACTGTGTACGAAAAGAAATGAATATTATCAATAGAAACACTTATATGCCAAATGATTTATTGCAATATCGAAAAACAAATTCTAAAAATAGACTTATGTTTGCAAAGTGGAATTCCATTTTTAATTTAATGCCGAAACATTTTAGTAATAAACATTAAATTTTGGTATTTCTAAGCGACGGACACAATACACTAAAATAGACAAGAAATCGTTTCATATATTGGGTTTTTCCAAAATATTTGCACCTATAAAATTAACATTATCCGAGGGATTGTATCGTAATGAATTCAGATAAGGGTGCTATAAAGGAACAGCTGGTAAACATTGGACAATTTAATATAAAGGTGCTCCAGCGATGCTATAGTGTATTGGCGTTGTTCCAAACCATAAAATTGTTGACTGGCTTTCTGCCAAGCGGGATAACAATCAGCTTGAAGATCCTGCAAAAGGAATTCATCAAGCAGTTCTTTTTTGAGAAACGAGTTGGCAGCGGAGGATCTTGGTATCCATCAATCGTAAACTTTGGATGATTAAAAAATAATTGGCCATTGAGCCCAACAGTCTCCACCCAGAGTATACAGATCTCAGGGTACCAAAAAAAAATATTGTTGAGACAACGGCAAAGAAAAAAAACACGGTTGAAATTGCTTGATGTGCAATTTTATGTTCTTCTCTGGAAGAACTTATGGTGACAAAACTGCTCTAAAATGATATCAGTGAATTTCTTTGTTGTAATACCTTTCTGCTTCAACCTGATAGTTTGTTTAGAGCAGGAGATGTGCAGCTGACATTAAAGTTTTTGAGACTGCAACCGACTTGAATAAAAATAGATTACTTAATTGAAATCTAACTATAAGCTGCCCCCACCGAAATTGACGACAAAGCATTTTTTGTGGTTTCTTATTTTTTAAAATATGTTTACTAGACAGTGCGACGTCCCTAATATTGCGACTTCTCGTACTGAGGCGTTGCAGCTGAAATCATTGCCAGTTGTGGCAGAAAACTTTAATTTTGAAACTTCATATTTGGATATGGATGATAATCTTCAAATCTCCCGCATAGCTACAAAAAATAAGCTTTTAAAGCTTAATTGGTGGAATTCACCAACTCAATTGGCCGATGGACAGGCAGCTATAGCGCCACCTATGAAAAATGAACAAGAACTTGCAGTTGAGAACAACAATACTGTTAATAATGGTTGTATTACCATGCCAGGACGATCGGTTTCAAAACATCGTCCCTCTCGGGATGACCAGGAACCAGTTTGTGAATCGAAAGAGGAAAAATGTTTTGAACCAATTGTCGATGAATTTGATCTAAAGGACTCACACAGACTTGTCGATGGTATGTATTCAAACCAGCACAGTTTTATGCAATAATATTTAAGATGGCACGTATAAAAAATAAAGTCTGACTTTTAAAGGAATCGTCAAATTTTCGCCGTATCAACAAAATTATATACATATGTATTTATAGTTAATAGCGTTTCCACTAGTTTACACTAGTGCAAAGTAATAAGATGTTATACATTTTCCTATGGTTCTTTTTGCAGTATGTATATACACCCAACCTTGATGCTGTACAAAAATATTGACTGAAAACACCTGTCGCTTCACAATTACGTCATTAAGCAAGAAAAAAAGATCAAATATAAATGAAGAATATAAATATCGGGATCAAATGCTTACTCTTAAAATTTTCCAAATCGGATACGAATTTTATTTTTTCCCAAGACATAAAATATCTTAAACTAGAAAGCAACGCTAGCCTCGGGTACCGAAGCTTGGAACTTCCTTTCAAACCAGTTGCCTTTAAACCGTTCGATAGTTTGTTTAACAGCTATAGGATATCCGATTTTTTGTTTTTAATTTGCAATATCGACTTTAATGGGTATAAAATGTCTATTTTCCAAGAATAAATCAATTGTCTTGAATAACATCAAAGTTATGCTCAATGACCCATTTTCTCCCATCGTTCCTATGGTCCGATTTCTATGAGACTGGCAGCTCTGTAATGTGGTGTTCCGACTTACAGATGTGAGCTTTATTTTAGGGGTGAAAATCGAGATGTTCGATATTGCAGAAAAAAACAAGTAAGAACGTTACAGTCGAGTTTCCCGACTGTTACAGACCCTGTACAAATTTGGTTATAAGCAAAAAAAAATAAAAATAAAAATAAATAAATAAATAAAAAAATAAAAAAAAATATATATATATATATATTCACACCAAGTCCGGTCTGGGATTCGAACCCAAGATCTTCGCGTTTTAAGTCGAACGTCGTAGCCATTCGACAAACCCAAACTTTTTGAACCGACAGCTAATACAGTATAAATATATTGGATGCACTCATTCATACATATGTATGTGAAGGTAGTGGCAGCGCAGCTGCAGCGGCACTTCCGAGAAAAATCAACCACCGAACGCAAGCGATTTACCGTTTGTTGGCGCAAATAAACAGATTTTTTGTGTTTAGCGCCTGTAAACTTTAGGTATTTATTGTGCGCTTTCTAATTAACCAATCTTGATGAAATTTTCAGGATCGGTAGAAATCTATGCTCCAATTGCATGTGTATTTTTAAAAAAATTTTAGCTTGAAAATTTTGCAGTGCAGGGCAGTGCAAAAATTCAAATACAAATTGCGGGGGCGGTGGGCGTGGCGCCGACTTAAAAAAATAAACTCTAATTGACTCAGTATTAGGAGAATCTACACTGGTAATACGGTTCCTCTAGCTCTTACAGTTGCTGAGATCCGTGTGTTCATCCGGACGGACGGAAAGACGGGCATGGCTATATCGACTCAGCTCGTCATGCTGATCAAGAATATATATACTTTTTGGGGTCTGCCATGCCTCCTTCTGCCTGTTACATACATTTGCACAAACTTAATATACCCTTTACCCTTTGGGTACAGGGTCTAAAAAATATGGGTACAATATTTTATTGCTTTAACAAAAATAATACTTAATAAAGAAATTTAAAACAAAATTACGAATCTTCATGTTCACGGACGATAAAAAAGTGTTATGAAACTATAACCAAAATGCTTCATACATAATAATAAGAGTAACTGAGATAATTCACTGTAAACTTAAGATAATCTAATTGAACGATGATATTTTATTTTAATATATTAGTTTTATGCATAACGTAGTCAAAAGCAAGAAAGGAAGGCTAGCTTCGGGGCCCGAAGCTAAGAATACCTTTCCACACCAGTTACCTTCAAGACGTTCGATCGTTTTTATGGTAGCTATAGGATATAGTGGTCCAATTTTTGGCTTATAATTTTATAAAACGGCATAAATGTCTTTAAAAGCCACAGAGTTATGTTCAATGACCCATTCTTTCACATCCTTTCTATGACAGCTATATTATGTAGTGTTCTGATTTCGGCCGTTCCGACTTATATACTACCTGCAACAGATTGAAGGGTTGGTGCAAAGTTTCCTAGTTTACATAGCAACCGACAGACGGACGGCTAGATCGACTCGGCTGGTGATGCTGATCAAAAATATATATATACTTTATAGGGTCGGAGACGTCTCCTTTACTGAAAGATAAAGATCAATTATAATACCCTCTGCAAGAGAATAACAAGAAAAGAATGATTACCCACGCAAATGGACTTTGATGACTATTTTTTAATAGAATGCAATTGTAAGAAGGTAATTGTAAAAGATTTCCATTACTTTATTTTTCACTTATTTGGTTAAATTTGCCAAAAATAGGACTGTTCATAAAAAGAGTAGTGCTTTGGGTATGCAGTCAACAAATTTGTTTAACCGACTTTACATTTTATCAATAAGTATAAATTAGTTTAATAAGGTATATCGAAATTTATTCTTATATAAAATCGTATGCTTGTGGATTTGTTCCATAACGAGAAGAAAGAATTCATAGTTGGACTGAAAAATCATGGAAAAACCTAAACAAAATTAAAAATTTGGTAAAATGTTCAGCTGAATTGATTTATAATGCTTTGCATTATGAGAAGACATCAAAAACAATTTGTTATAAGCGCAGAACTACTGCAACAGATGGCAGATGCGCTACAGCAGGACACCCGTTTCCGAGTCGTCAAAATCAATCAAAAACTAATTTATTTTTGGAGTAAGTTCTGTGACGGTTCTCTAGGAGTCCAGAAAAGTCTCTCTTGGTCACAAGGTACCCTATTAGCACGAAAGAGACAATATATTCGTTGTCCATTAGACAATGGGTGTTCCAACAGGATAACGATTCAAAACATCTTAGTAGGCTGACAAATGGATTTCCTGGCCAGCTCTGTTGCCGCCCCTAAGTCCGATCAAAAAATTGCGGGAAATCATAACCAGCAGTTTTGGGACACCATTAAGGATTCATGGAGTCATATTCCATTAAAGCGATGTCAGGACTTTATCGACTCTATGCCACGGCGGGCGATGCTACCGTTATTTTTAAATAATGGATATGCTATAAAGTATTAAGAGTTAGCAATCAAGTGAAACATAATTTATAAATATAAAACCTACAATTTTATTTAACATATTATATGGAAATATGGTCGAAATTAAGAGACAAATGTTATGTTATCACTAAAATGAAAAAATGATGTCCCATTTTTTTAGACGGTTTAATTGTTTTGCTCAAATCACTATTATTTTTTTAACCGAACTGTACGTACATATGTATATGTATGTATGTACATATTTGGTTTGAAGGTATCACATAGTCTTCTTTCATTATATGAGAAATTAATTAGAAAACCTACGTAGGTTCATTGGTATGCTTATAACAAAATACTGTTTTTTAACTGTAGTTAAAATTGTATTTAAGTATAAAACTACATATTTACGTACGTACATATGTACATACATACACATATTCATATGTAATTCAACATGTTTGTGTACATCCACATACTTATGTACATATGGACATACAGTCGAAACTGTTCAAAAACTAATCTATGCACAAACAATACACGTATTGATAATAATATGGGTATGTATGTATGTACATTTACGCATGTATATGCATGTATTTGGTTGCATGTATTTATTGACGAAGATTGTCACTTATTGTCGCTTGTAGTGTTAGTCAATGTGTGTGTACAACTGTGTTGGAATTCATTTATTTTCCTACATTTGTAGGTAATAAATTAAACAAAGTTACTATGCGAGAATTACTTTAATATTGTTTGTGTTGTAAATCCACTTTACCAAGTTTCACATATTGATATTTTATTAAGACTACTGCTCTGTATAAATGTATACTTTTAAACGTATAAAGTAAACCACAAAAGGCATTATATTACTCCTATAAACAAATAAACCTTTATAAAAGTACGTTCGGTGCTGTTATCACGTATTTGATTACGCGATTTGCTGGAAGCTTAAGCGAGAACAAAATAGCTCAATTAACTTGTCTTGATTTCGTTAAGACATCTCAACAAATGATGTATTGCGTTTCGGAATAATACATTGCTTTATTTTTTCATTACCTTTTTCACTTTTAATATCTTCTTATGAAGAATTCCAAAGCTCAAGAACATAAGTGTGCAACCAAAGAAATCACGAGGTTTGAAGACATAATCACTGTAAACACTTCTGGTAAGATTGGGTTTTGAATGTGTACATACATAACTTACTGGGTGTTGCATTTACGTTGTGATGAAAAATTTGTTCAGTTTTTTGGTCTTAAGAAAGACTCTATAAATATTTGATAAGCTTGGCGATTGGTAAAGTTAATACTTTACAGGCGAATTATGATTAACTACAGCGAGACAAGAGGTATGCATGTGTTCAAATATAAACTAAGCTGAACGGTTATACTAATATAGTAATACTAATTATTAACATTGCGTGTCATTTTTAAAATTTGCATAATATTTTTGTTGTAGATTCCAAACCATGTATAGGCCGAATAAATCCAGATCAAGAGGATCAAATGACAATATCCGGATATCGCCGTTCATATATTCGTAGCATAATTTGCTGGGGCTGCATTTTCTTTACTTGTGGTTTGTTGCGACTTGTGTTGCACTGGTGTCGACATTGGTATTTATTTGCCACTTGCTGTAAATGCCCTTTAGAAGAAGCCGAACAGGTCTTAATAACAGAGGATTACCAAGGAAAGCACAAACTGTATCATGTAAAACGTATACGGCTATTAACGGTTAATGATATCCGGTAAGTTTTCGTTTATCCAAATAAATTAAATTACGCGATGCTGTAATAACAAATATTTGTATTAATATCAGGGCATTACAGCTGAAGATGGGCCCGGAATCCATGATCTTAGAAAATGAAGATCCGTTGCAACTATCGGTTCATTTTACATCTGCGCAATTTAAAAGTATGTGATGTCAAAAATATTGTAGTTATTGGTTTTTGTATAAAGTTCAAATGAACTAATGACACTCTTGTAGTGATACGCCTATTTTTAACGACAATATAAATTCAATGAAAATAGGTAAAAATAAATACATACATTTTTAGATGCTTTTATATAGCTTGATCATTTGTATGGCCAGTATAGGATTTAGTGACCTGTTTTTTGGAGTCCCTCCAAATCGGATTTAATCTTTATTAAAACCAAATTTTCCAAGAACGGATTTTATATTTGTTAAAACAAGAAAGGAAGGCTACCCTCGGTACCCGAAACTTACCCTTGCAGACCAGTTGCCTTAAAACTGTTAGATCGTTTGTTGGGCAGCTATTGGATACAGTGGTTCGATTTTTTGGTTTTTCATTTCCTAAATTTGCTTTAATGTATATAATGTATATTTTTCAAGAATGAATTAATTATATTAATAAACACCAGAGTTATGGTCAATGACCCATTTTCTCCCATCGTTCCTATGGCAGCTATAGGTAATAATAGTCCGATTATGATAAGATTATCATGATAGGTTAACATAATTATTTAAAAGTGGTTTATTATGAGTCAATCAATTATCTTTTAAAATGTAGATTTTCCAACTTTTTTTCTTAATCGTTCCTATGGCATCTATGTGATGTAGTGTTTCGATAAAATATCTAGAAAAACAAACTGAGAGACTAGTTTGCGGAGAAATAGACAGACAGACGGCATGACTAGAGCAATTTGGCTGGTGATGCTGATTAAGATTATATGTACTTTACAGTGTCGGAAATGGCTCCTTCTGTTTATCAAAATTATAATACACTCTGCAGGGGTACAATGCTAAGTGTATATGATCCTTACAAATATTTTACATTAAAAACTATGTCTTTTTTAGGATGTTCATCTCTAAGAATATTCCGGTGCAAACAATTGGTCTATGCATGGAATAATACGCAAAATTGTTTCCAAAGGATCAATGGACTAGATTTAAACATTCCTTGTTCGTATTACCATCAACAACGTGGATTAACTGTTAATGATCAGCTTTCGAGGCGTATTGTTTTCGGAAATAATGAGATATCTGTACCATTGCGCGATGTAAAAACATTGCTCTTTTTGGAAGTTCTAAATCCCTTTTACGTTTTTCAAATATTCTCTGTAATTCTGTGGTTTACATATGATTATTACTATTACGCTTGCGTTATACTTCTAATGTCAATTTTTGGAATAATAGTTTCCATTTTGCAAACAAAAAAGGTAACTTTATGATCGAAAACATTTAAAAAATAGTGATAAGTAAATTTTTATTTGTTACTAGAATCAAGATGTTCTTCAAAAAACTGTATACAATACCGGGAATGCTTGGGTTGTCGACCCTAAAGGTGTGTCCAAGGAGTTTCCAACGCAAAGTCTAGTACCTGGTGATCTAATTGAAATACCATCATCAGGATGTACAATGCAATGTGACGCAGTATTATTATCTGGAACCTGCATCCTAGATGAATCAATGCTCACAGGAGAGAGTGTTCCAGTTACAAAAACCCCATTGCCATCGAAACGCGATATCATTTTTGATAAGAAAGAGCACGCCAGGCATATGCTCTTTTGTGGTACAAAGGTTATTCAGACTCGCTATATTGGATCAAAAAAAGTTCTGGCATTTGTTGTAAACACAGGAAATATTACGGCAAAAGGGGAACTTATACGATCCATTCTTTACCCTCCACCTGTGGACTACAAATTTGAACAGGACTCGTATAAATTTATTCAGTTCCTTGCAATAATAGCTTGTGTTGGATTTATATATACTCTTGTAACAAAAGTAAATTTACATGAATAATATGACTGAAAAGAAATAATATGTTGACCCTATTTGCAGGTACTGCGTGGAACCGATCCTGTTAAAATAGCTGTTGAGTCTTTGGACCTTATTACGATTGTAGTTCCACCTGCGCTTCCAGCAGCTATGACTGTCGGACGTTTCTATGCGCAGAAGCGCTTAAAGGCTAGTGAAATATTTTGCATTTCTCCTCGGTCTATAAATGTAGCTGGGAGCATAAATTGTTGCTGTTTTGACAAGGTATGAAATTAAGTTTTTATAAATATTATAAATATATTTATCATTATTATTATTTTAGACGGGAACCCTTACAGAAGATGGTTTAGATATGTGGGGTGTTGTGCCCAAATCATCAACTAATCAATTTCAAATACCTTTGAAAGATGTAGTTCGTCTTCCTTACGAAAATTTCCTGTTCGGCATGGTAACGTGTCATTCGATCACTGTAATGAACGGTATAATGATGGGCGACCCTTTGGACTTAAAAATGTTCCAGTCTACTGGATGGATACTAGAGGACTCAAAGGACATTCCAGATAGTGAAAAATATGGTCTTGTTTATCCTACAATTTTACGACAGCCAAATGTTTGTATATCTGATTTAGCTTCAGCTTGTTCGAATAGTGATCATCATATTCGTCGTCAATCGTCTGTAGATGATTTACTTGCCACTGTTGGCCTTTCACAAAATCAAAAGAGATTTGATCATGGGGTTGTTCGAGAATTTACATTTACTTCGAGTCTGCAGAGAATGTCTGTAATCACTCGCTGTCTTAGTGCCCAAGTGTTTAATGTTTATTGCAAAGGCTCTCCTGAGATGATTCAGAAGTTATGTACTCCCGAAAGCATGCCCAATAACTATTCGCAACAGTTGTCGATATTTGCAAAGAAGGGATATCGAATTATTGCCATTGCATTTAAAGCTCTTTCCCCCAAGATGAATTATACAAAAATTCAGCGACTTTCTCGTGAAGATGTGGAAAACAATCTTGAATTTCTGGGTTTTGTAATACTTGAGAACCGTCTAAAGCCCGATACCGCTAAAGTAATTAATGCATTAAACGCTGCGAAAATTCGAACAATAATGATAACGGGCGACAATATTTTGACTGCCACGAGCGTTGCCCGAGATTGCGGGATAGTAAACGCAACTCAATCCGTAATTACAGTGCACGCAGATTCTTTTGACGGTCCTTCACATATATACGGTAATCACACTGAACTCGATAATATATCAAAAACTGTCGATGAACATCAGAGAAGACATTACAAGTTACAGTACACAATAGATTTGGGAAGTAAAATGTGTGCTTCAATGTTAACATCTAATTATAATGACAATGTATTTAGGGCAGATTGTGCGGAAAATATTTACCGAAAGAATTCATTAGATACCGTGTCCAGCCCAAGTTTTGAAGAAAGTGGTCTGCCTACGTGTAATAGTTTGGCCAGTGTAAGGACCACAGAAACCTGGACCCACAATGAGGCAAATGACTTTGATGTAGAGCTGGGTACAAAACTCACACAAGAAGCCACCTGGCGCAAGGAATATACATTTGCCATGGATGGAAAAACCTGGCAAATTGTCAAGGATCATTTTCCGGACCAATTGGGAATTCTTTTAACACGCGGTTCCATTTATGCTCGCATGTCTCCCGAACAAAAACAAGCGTTAGTAACGGAACTTCAAAGTTTGGACTATTGCGTTGCTATGTGCGGTGATGGTGCCAACGACTGCGGTGCTCTAAAGGTTGCTCATGCTGGTATTTCTCTAAGCGAAACCGAATCGTCTATAGCTTCGCCCTTCACATCGCGTAATCCCACGATTGCATCAGTTATAAAAGTTATTAAAGAAGGGCGTGCTGCATTGGTGACATCTTTTGGTATATTTAAATATATGGCAGCATATTCGCTTGTTCAGTTTATATCTGTAATGATTCTGTATTCAATTGATTCAAACCTGACAGATAAGCAGTATCTTTACGTTGACCTTGGTCTTATATCAATCTTTGCCTTTTTTTTCGGTAAAACGGAATCGTTTGATGGAAATTTAGCAAAACAAGTGCCACTTAGTTCGTTGATATCGGCCACACCATTAGCATCTCTTTTACTCCATCTGACTGTTGTCACATTTTTTCAGGTGACTGGTAAGTATACACGCGACCTAACGGAATATAATAAAATCCCTTTTAATTCTGTCCTTTAGGCTGGTTTCATCTACATCAACAACCATGGTTTAAACCATTTCAACAGACGGATGAGGAACATTTGGGCTGCTATGAAAACTATACCATGTTTTCCATCTCTAGTTTCCAGTATATAATACTTGCTTTTGTTTTTTCAAAGGGTGCGCCGTATAGAAAGACCTTGTGGTCTAACTGGCCACTTTGCTTAGCGTTTATTGTTAATATCTGTGTCATAGTTTATTTGGTCATTTACCCCAGCGAATGGGTAGCCATATTTTTTCAGCTTATTGTTCCCCCAGTAATGAGTTTTCGATACTTTATGCTTGTATATGGAGTTGCAGCCTTTATGTGTCATATGTTTGTTGAGTCTTTTCTTGTTGAATATTTAATATTCAAAAAGTATCAGGTAAAGCGTGAACAGAACTGGGCTACATCAAAACAAAAATATATGCGACTGGAGCATGATATTACCAAAATAGATAGCTGGCCGCCTTTAACTGAAGTGTACGAACCGAACAATTTTGCTGAATGGGAAGAAATACAGCCCACATATGTTAGTTTGGGTGCTGAGCAAAGTCATGACCCGCAGCAGAACATGTTTCCAGGTTTTTTTTAATCATCGGGCATTAAATTCTAAATGCTTATTACTTAAAACTATCTATTGTTGTTTGAGAAATATAGTCAATGTGCAAGGAAATTGTACATGGAGATACTTTAAGCTTACCTCGTGTATATTGTATTTAAAAAAGTAAATATATTACTTTAACAGAATTTTTTGTGAAGTTTCTATTGCAATTTTATGTATGTTATATATATATTATATATCAATTTACAATTTTACATTTTAACATAAATAAAAATATGTACTTAAAACGTAGTGATGCCATGTACAAACCCCAAAATAAAATTTTTTATTGTTATAAAATTGTATAATGCGTAATATATGCCTTATTAGTTTTGTTCTCCCCGTAGAAACAAATTTTTTATTTATTTAATTTAAAGATAATATTTATTTAATATAATTACCCTTAACTACCAATAAAATTTATGTTTTACAATTAACAATAAAGATTTGACCATTGACCAAGTACATATTTTTAGACCCATTACTCACTCGTATTACCATTTCATTATCATATATGTACATAGCTCAGAAAATAAACTGAGTTTTATTAATATGAGCCACTATAATTTGGAGCTGTTATTATTGCGTGTACTAAAAACGGAGGTAGAGAGATATATTGAAAAAAAGTTTAGTTAAACAGATTCAACATCTTATTTTAAATAGAAGTAAGTATCCTACACTAATTGCAATAAAAATATATAGAATGAAAAATATATATAAATAAATTAGTTAATTTGTCTTGTTAACTATATCTTTTTCCATATTAAAAAAACAAGTAAGAACGTTTCAGTCGAGTTTCCCGACTGGTACAGACCCTGTACAAATTTGGTTATAAGCAAAATAAATGAAAACCAAAAAAAAAACTTTTTACACCGAGTCTAGTCTGGAATTCGAACCCAAGATCTTCATGCTTTCAGTTGAACGTCGTAACCATTTGACTACACCATACTGTCCAAATCAGCAGCTAATACAGTATAAATATATTGAAAGCACACATTCATACAAATTAATATGAAGGTAGTGGCAGCTGCAGCTGCATTTACGAGAAAAATCAACCACCGAACGCAAGCGATTTACCGTTTGTTTGAGCAAATAAATAGATTGCTTGTGGTAAGCGCCTGTAAACTTTGGGTATTTATTGTGCGTTTTCTAATTAACCAATCTTGATGACATTTTCAGGATCGGTAGAAATCTATGCTCCAATTGCATGTGTATTTAAAAAAAAATTGTATCTTGAAAATTCTGCAGTGCAGGGCAGTGCAAAAATTAAAACACAAATTCCGGGGGCGGTGGACGTGGGCCGACTTAAAAAAATTAACTTCAATTGCGTCAGTATTAGGAGAATCTACACTGGTAACACGGTTCCTCTAGCTCTTACAGTTGCTGAGATTCGTGTGTTTATCCGGACGGACATGGCTATATCGACTCTGCTAGTCATGCTGATCAAGAATATATATACTTCGTGGGTCTGCCACGCATCCTTCTGCCTGTTATATCCACAAACGTACATACATGCACAAACTTAATATACCCTTTACCCTTTGGGTACAGGGTCTAAAAAGGAATTTAATATTGAACTCTTTTCGGAGAACGAAACTTAGAGAACAAAGTGTTAAAAACACTGCAAAAAATACTTTAATAAGAACTTTTAAACACTGTGTTCAGCTGAGTCAAACCGAAAACTGAGCATGTTATGTTTCCCCTCAATTATTCGATCGGAATAACGCCCGGCGACTGAGCTGGCCAGGACCAATCCTTAGACAGCCTAAAAAGGTGTTTTAAATCGATATCCTGTTGGAACACCCATTGTAATGGTATTTTCCCTTAACCATAAGACAGCATTACCTCCTATATCATTTTAACATTTACAGATTTATACATTATGTACATAATTATCATATATGTTTGACCTACGCCTATGTACGAAAAACAAGACCATATCATAATACTTAGTCCACCATTTTTAACAGTCTAAGTTGTGCATTCAAGGTGATATTCCCTGTTTGGTGGACCACAGATATATTGTCGGATGGACGAACATATTGTCTGAAGCCTATTCCACCAAAAATGCTTTCATGTTGCGCCTTTTATTATTGGTCAATCAATGTTTTCTGTGGCAAACTCCTTTCGGGTACCCTAGTGCTTTGTGACCAAGAGAGCAACTTCTAGAGTTCAGATGGTTTTCCATTAATCGCCGACGAACGAACTGTCACAGAACTTACTCTCAAATTGAAATTGTTTTTGATCGTTTTTGATGACTTCAAGAGATGAGCCGCTGTAGCGCACTTTGCAGTCATCTGTTGCAGTAGTTCTGCAATTTTGTATGCCCTTGCAGAGGGTATTATAATTTCGACCAGAAGTTTGTAACGCAGTAAAGGAGACATCTCCGACCCTATAAAGTATATATATTACTGATCAGCATCAGTCTGTCCGTCTGTCGGTTGCTATGTAAACTAGTCTCTTAGTTTTAAAGCTGTCGGGCTGAAACTTTGCACCGACCATTCAATATGTTGCAGGTAGTATCTAAGTCGGAACGGCCGAAATCGGACCACTATATCCTAAAGCTGTCATAGAAACGATTGTAAAAAGTGTCATAAGTTCACCAATTTTTAAGATAAATAATTTATTTTTAAGGAAACTCTATTTAATGACTATTTTAATATATCGGAGCACTATATCCTATAGCCGCCATAGGAACGATGGAAGAAAATGGGTCATTGAGCATAACTCTGGTGTTTTTTTTTTCGCGAATCCCGTTGCACGTGATGCAACCCACCTCCCGCCCAACCGACCGAGGGGCGCAGCCGCATAACGTACGGCTCGATCGCGAAGATAGGACCGAGCATGCAGGGAAAATAGTTGAAAGATTTCGAGGAAAACTACATAGAATTGTGGTGAGTAAGTTAGGTAAGAATTAGGGACTTATGCATAAGGTCGTCAATAGAAGAAAAATCGAACGTTAGTTGGTGCACTACGTTATAATCTGAGCAAAGTACTCTAAAGGGCTCATGCAGGACATAATTCAAACTACTATGGTTTAAAGCTAGTGGGATAAAATTTCTTGTAAGTCTACGGGGCACATTAAAGTTGATGCGTTCTAACAAGGAACAGGCTTGCCTCGGGTTAGTATGAATATTCTGAGTGCACTGAGAAACGTTGACGTAGACGGATTCTGGACGAATTCCAAATGCACCGCCTTGGTCGCAAAGCATATGAAGACGCAGATGTAGGTTTTGATGGGTGCCTTATTCCGAATTTCATAATAGAAGGGCCCATAGAAATCCAAGCCTGTCATCATAAACGTGGATTTTGCGGTTACACGATCCTTGGGAGATCTGCAATTGAATGCTTAGCAAGCCGGGGTTTCGCCCTGAAGCATATGATGCATTTCCTTACTGCACTGGCTACAGTCTTGCGGCCACCAATAGGCCAATATTGAAGCCTAATATTTGCAAGCAGAGCACGGGGCCCAGCATGCAAATTTTTTCGATGAGTGTGCATTATTATTGTACGCGTTACTGGATGCTGCCTCGGAAGAATGATCGGATGCTGCCTCGGAAGAATGATCGGATGCTGAGCCTCAAAGTCCAGTGCTGAAAAAGAATAGAAATAAATTAACGGAAATTAGGAGAGTCTTAAGACTCTGGCTGCATAACCAAACAGTGATCAGAATCCATTAAATCATCATGAGTATGCCAGTCTATGTGGTGAGCAGAGTGATAAGTTTATATGCGTTGTATGTGTTGTATGTACTGAAGTTTGTAGGGGATTTGTTGTTTAGAAGAGTGAGATTTGATTTGTCTATAAACTTTGATATTACATTTTGGTGAACCCAAATTAGGATGCCAGCTGTGGTTAATTACAATTATTGTTGCTGTTGCTTGTTGAGAAATGTATATTTATATTAGGCGGTTTCGACATTGTTGTTATTGTTTTTGTGATACGTACAAAGTCTTAGTCACATAGGGGTCATTAAATTCTTTTGACCACCTTTTTATGAAACCTAGTACGCGAGAATTAGGCACGACCGATGGAAGGTCGTTAATAAAGAGTGTCAACAGCAGAGGACCAAGGTGACTACCTTGAGGGACGCCCGAGGTGACAGGGATTTCACCAGAAAGTGAGCTCTTGAAAAGAACCCTTTGAGTTATATTATTCAAGTAACTGCTGATCAATTTTAGTAAGCATACAGGGAAGCCCATTTTGTCAAGCTTTTTTAAAAGAAGAGAGTGATTAACGGAGTCGAATGCTTTACTGAAGTCTGTGTAAATGACGTCCGTTTGAAAATTTGACTGGAAGCCCTCGATAACAAAAGATGAGAGCTCTAAAAGATTAGTTGTCGTCGAGCGACGATTCATGAATCCATGTTGGCATGGAAAAATAAAAGAGCTGCATAGGTGTTGCAATTGAGGGGTTAGAAGTTTCTCGAAAAGCTTGGGGATAGCAGACAATTTGGAGATACCTCTGTAATTGCTTGCATCGCTTCGTTTACCTTTTTTATGGATAGGAATAACGTATGATTCCTTCCATATCCGAGGAAACGTTGAGGACTCGAGACACAAATTAAATAACTTAAGAAGAGGCTTGCTCAGGTAATCGCGCAGTATCTAAGCACGCAGCCTGGTATACCATCCGGTCCTGGCGAAAAAGTTGGCTTAACCCGTTGAAGATCGTTTATAATCGAGCTTTCGTTAATGAAGGGACAGAAAATTGCATTTGACCTTGGGAATTCCTGGGAATCCGTATGGTTTAAAATTTTAGCGGGTTTCGAGGCAATTACTTCATTCTTGGAAGATAGACATTAAAGCCGTTTTAGAAATCACTTTAAAAACCAAAAATCGGATTACTACATCCTATAGCTGCCATACAAACGATTGAACGGTTTGAAAGCAACTGGTCTGCAAGGGTAATCTAAGCTTCGGGTACCGAAGCCGTCTGTCCGTCCGTCCGTCTGTCCGCCCGTCCGTCCGTCTGTCCGTCTGGGTAAACGAACGGATCGCAGAAACTGTAAAAGCTAGAAGACCTATATTAACAGTGCAGATTCTCGTGATTATTACGCAGATGAAGTGTATTTTTTTTTTGTCGGTGCCACGCCCACCGCCCCTGCAATTTGTATTTTTATTTTTGCACTGCCCTGCACTGCACAATTTTCAAGCTACAATTTTTTTTAAAATACACATGTTTTTTTTTTGTTTTGATTTATTTAGCTTATAACCAAATTGGTACAGGGTCTTTAACAGTCGGGAAACTCGACTAACGTTCTTATTTGTTGTTTGGTTTTTCCATGATTTTCAGTTCAACTATCAATTCTTTCTTCTCGTTAGTGCAATGCTTGTCTTCACCCACTAAAGATATGAAACAAAACCACAAGCATAAGATTTTGTATAAGAATATAATTTAAAATACGCTATTGAACTACTATTTACACTTACTAATAAATTATAAGTAGTTTAAACAAATTTCTCTAATGCATACCCCAAGCACTACTATTTTTATGAATAGACCTTTTTTGGCACATTTTACAAAATAAGTGAAAAAGAATAAACAAGAAGCTTCGGGCCCGAAGCTTAGAATACCCTTGCAGAACTATTGCTTCAAACCGTTTGATCGTTTGTATGTCAGCTATAGGATATAGAGATTCCATTTTTGGTTTTTAATTTTATAAAACGGTTTTAATGTCTATGAAAACTATATTTTCCAAGAATGTTTTCATTGTCTCGAAAAACTATAGAGATATGCTCAATGATCCATTTTCTCCTATCGTTCCTATGGCAGCTTTAGGATATAGTGGTCCGATTTTTATGATAATTTCAGGATAGGTTTAAATAGTTATTAAATACTGCTTTCTAAATGTTAAAAAAAAAATATCTAAAAAATAGCCAATTTATGGCACTTTTTCCCATTCGTTCCTATAATAGCTATGTGATGTAGTGTACAACCTGCAACACAAAGAAGGGTTGGTGCAACATTGCTTTAAAATTGAAAGACTAGTTTGCATAGTAAATTGTATATTAATTAATTACGACCGTAACACAATTTTACATTAGCCCATATTTAGCTAACACAATCAAACTGGATAGTTTACCCTCTCGAAAGTATTCCTCGTTTGGCATACGATTCATAGCCGCCAAAATTATCCGCTCACTCAACAATTCATTATTTTTGTGGTTGGTAACGATGTTGATCTTGTGTTTATTGGAAATCGCCAGAGTAAAGTCAATGCGTCTCCGAGATGTTTTATCTCGAGTCTTTGCGTAGATAATCAATGTTCGGATAAGTGCTTCCAATGTACCTTACAGTACGGACAAACGAAAAGATCTATCTGCTTGCATCCTAGGCATCCGCTCATGATCGTTATTTTGTGCCCACTGTTGCGAACTCGCTGCATTCTAGATCTATTAATCTGTCGTGTTGTAATTCAAACACGGCTATTAGCGTTATCTATTGCTCACTAGTCGTCAGTAAAATTAGTACGTGAGGTAGCCCATCGTACATTTGAACGACTTCGACGACAGAAATCATCTTGTTTTATCGTCGGCAAGTTAATGTAATGCCATAAAAACACAATACCATAACATAATAAACATCACCGAATTTTAATTACAAATTTCGATCGGCTTGGTTGATTCAAAAAATATCTGTCTAAGATTTTATAATGTTCAATGTGATGCGATCGATCCATCACGAAAAAAAAAAACTACAGTGGGGAGAGGCGAAGTAAGTAACCCAGCAGGTAGACGCAGCTCAGCGTTCTTCTTAAAAGCAACCATTGGCTAGCGGGGTAAAAACCGCTCTATTTGATAGACCATTTACTTGCTCTTTTGGCTTACCTATTAATTCCAGTTTGTTTTGCCCGTGCTGCCCTATTCGCAATATATCAGTGCCCTGCCCTATTCGCAATATTATTCAGCTTCCTAACTATACTACATAAAGGGTCTTTCGATGTTAATAACATCGACCAGCTCTATTTGAAAGACCCTTTACATATGTATATCAATCACTCCCCAACTTGCTCAATCTTTCCCAGCCTCTGTGGCTGGAAATTGGATTCGCAATTGGACGGATAGTTGCCGATTCTCAGACCTACTGAATATGCATATAACATTTCATAAAAATCAGTCATGCTTCAAGTTTAAAGTTTCAGAGGATTATGCTAACATACAATACAATGTTATATATTAGATAATAATAATAAAGAAATAATATTACAACAAAAACTTAATAACGAGCATAATTTTATATTTCTATTGCCCTTTCTAAATAACCAAACTTTCAGGATAGGTAGAAATTCATGCTCCACTTTTGGGTGTAAAAGCACAAGACCCTAGCTTAAAAATGTGCAGTTAAAAACACATTTTGAGGGGGCGGTGGGTGTGGCAACGACAAAAAAAATAAACTCTGCATCAGTATAAGCAGAATCTGCACTGGTAATATGGTTCCTCTACCTCTTACAGCTTCGTTTATCTGGATGGACGGACGAACAGGCGGACATTTTGACCATAAGTTCATCTAGCTATGGTCGTATGTCTGTTTCTACGCAAACTAGTATTTCAGCTTAAAAGCTATCGTGCTTAAACTTCGCTCAGAGCCTTCTTTTTATTGTACGTAGTATATAAGTCGGGCGGATACGGACATAGTTGGCATAGGAACTATTGGGTAAAAGGACATAAGTTCGCCATTTTTTTTAAATAATTGATTGAATAACTATTTATTGATTATTTAAACCTATCTTGAAAGTCCCATTAAAATCGGACCACTATATTAACTAGCTGTCATAGGAACGATGTGAAAAAATTGGCCTTTTTCTTGTTATTTAGCTCAAAAAGTATGCAATTGGTCTTGACTAAAATAAAGTTGTTTTTTTTAGTTTGAAACAGAGTATATAACAGTCACGAAATTTTATACTTATGAGTATATGCGTAAGTCATGTCTTAAATTCGATTTTATTATTCGATTTTCGCTTTTTAAAGGCCCATCAAAATACAACTCGAGCAGTATAGAAAAATTCCAGCCAGAATAATAAATTATTACAAAAAAAATGTATGTATAATGATGATTACTAACTACAAACTACCATATCTTTCAGTCACTTGCTGAATCTGAAGCTGGCCAAACCAGCCAAACCACCTTTTGCATAAAGTGATCCCTCAAGCTCTTTGTGGTAGACAATGAGCCAACAACCAGATAAGTTGGATCAGTTCTCTTGCTTTCGTTTCTACTGATGGTCGTATTTTAAACAAGCCAAGCTATGATTACACATCTTCATTTGTCGTAGAACCACTTTTATGTGTTTTAATATAAAATAACTAATCGGAAAACCGTGACAAACAAAAAATTTGTTATTATTGTGTGTACAGAAAATGTAAGCAAATATAATAAAAAACTATATAAATTATTTAAAAAAAAAAAAATTGACAAAAGAGAAAGTGTTTACACATTAATTAAAGCTTGTAATATTTTGTTTTCTTAAATTTATTTTTAAGGAGCTAACTATGCTACAAACCCGAGAAATAAAATCGAACCGCAAATATCGCTTTAAAAACGATCGCTCATCTTATAACAATATCAGCATAATGAAGTTTTCAAATGTTAATATTAAAATAAAACCTTTTTTATTATTCACCATAATTTTGTCTATTGGATCCTTTGGAGTTTCCCAAACAATCGGTAAGTAAATCGAAAATAATTTAAAATCGGCAACAGCGGTCACCAACAGATAAATTAATTATTTTTATTATGCCATTTTTTAGTTCTTTATAAGCTTATACAAAAAATATATTTTCAATTCCGTGTGTATTTTTCAATAATATTATATTTTAAAACATACACGCTTATTTGAACGTATACATATATATTTTGTTTGTATTTTATCTGTGTATTTCTCGCGTTCAACTGCAGCATTCCCGACGTACCTGTCTTATTAACTAGCTAAACCTGTTTTGAACCGGTGTTGATGAAATCAGTAAATATTTGTGGGAACTTGAATAACCAAAATGAAGATAGGATTAAGCATGCCGATTTCAAAAACTAATGTAATAATATTTCATCATGCGAAATAGGTATAAGAAAAAAATTTTATTAAATAGATGAATCTTGTATCATCTTTACAGAATTAAAAATGATTTATAAATCCTTTTAGTAACAATATAATCTTGTGCTATCGCCTTTACAACAAAATTTCTGTTATGTGCTTACCAATATTGATTTGGGAAAAAAGTGAGCATTCTATATCTATGTATGTAGCTTAATTCGTTTTTTGCCAAAATAAACTTCCTTCCTTTATTGTCAGAGCGATCACAAAAAGGTTTTTCAATCGCAGAGGTGCGCGTAAAACTTAGATGCCTGTCTGCGGAAATAAACATTTGTACTCTAACATGAAAGAAAAGAAACAAGATCGGGACCCGAAGCTTAGAATACCCTTGGATACCAATTGCCTTTAAACCGTTTGCTCGTTTGTATGGAAGCTATAGGATAAAGTGATCAGATTCTTTGTTTTTAATTTTCTAAAACGGCTTTAATATCTATGGCAACTATATATGAATTAATTGTCTGAAAACACACCAGTTATGTTCAATTACCTATTTTCTCAGATCCAGGATGGGTTAAAATAACCATTAAATGGTCATGGTGTCATGGTGATTTTCAAGAAATCAATCAATTATCTTAAAAAATTGCGAATTTGTGACCTTTTTTCCAAATTGTTTCTACGGCAGTTATGTGATGTAGTGTTCTAATTCCGGCCGATCCGACTTATATATTACCTGCAACAGAAAGAAAGGTTGGTGCAAAGATTCATCCCGACTGGTGTTGCTGGTCAAAAATATATATGTATGTATATTGCAAGGGCATACAAATGGATTCCAATTTCTTTCAGTCAAAGGCGAATAAATTAATACACGTGTGTGCCCTCCTAAATACATTGTATTGATAAATATTAGTTTTTTGCCCCATCCAGTTTTTTATTCACCCATTTGTTTATTTCTCCAAAAAATAGTCTTTGCACCTATCCTATATATTACTTTTTTAATTGGTATTTTAAATGTCAAACGCGAAAATAGATTTATATTTTGAAGCATCCCTAAAACTCAATAAAAATATATATTCATTTGTATTATTTATTTTAAAAACTTACTTTTATATAATGTATACATATATATATATATAATGTATAATGTATACATTTATTTACAGATCGTCCTTATTTAGTGATTCCTACACCGACATTGCCAGAGTTTGGCGCTGATGGTAAGCAATAAAATTTACGAGTTTATCTAAAGAAATGTTTTTATACCCTTGCAGAGCATATTATAATTTCGACCAGAAGTTTGTAACGCAGTGAAGGAGACGTCTCCGACCCTATAAATTATATATATTATTGATCAGCATCACCAGCCGAGTCGATCTAGCCATGTCCGTCTGTCCGTCTGTCGGTTGCTATGTAAACTAGTCCCTCAGTTTTAAAGCTATCGGGCTGAAACTTTGCACCAACTCTTCAATCTGTTGCAGGTAGTATATAAGTCGGAACGGCCGGAATCGGAACACTACATCACGTAGCTGCCATAGGAACGATTGGGAAAAAGTGTCATAAATTCGCCATTTTTAAAGATATATTGTTTATTTTTTGGTAAACTCTATTTAATAACAATTTTAACATATCCTGGAAGTTTCATCAAAATCGAACCACTATATCCTATAGCTGCCATAGGAACGATAGGAAAAAATGGGTCATTGAGCATAACTCTGGTGTTTTTCAAGACAATTAATTCATTCTTGAGAAAAACAGTTTTCATAGGCATTAAAGCCTTTTTAGAAATTTAAAAACAAAAGATCGGATCACTATATCCTATAGCTGCAATATAATCGATCGAACAGTTGAAAGGCAACTGGTCAGCAAGGGTATTCTAAGCCTCGGGTACCGAAGCTAGCCTTCCTTTCTTGTTTTTTTTAATTTTGTTTTGAATTTGTTTAAAATTACAATTTATTAATTATTATTATAAATTAATTATATTATATTATTTAATAAATTATAATATTAATATCTCTTTGCAACTGAAACGAATAATTTAATTTCACTGTTCTCACTCTTTTTGTATCCTTTCCTTTATTTCTTTCTATGTATATTACTTCACCACCCTGGGATGTACATTCTGGAAATATGAACTTTTTACTTACCCTCCGTACTTTTTTTACGCAATATTTTCCTTCTTTTAATGTAAATCTTTATTTTGCATGCTATTTCTATTTCTATTTAATTTCTTTGTAATTATTTACTGTAAATGGTTACATAGATATAACAACTGTACTCTTGATAAATAACGAATCAGGTCGTGTGGGTGATATTCATGGAAAGTTTTTGACTGTACGCCCTGATGTTGGACTTTTGACTTCAACAGCTCGAACGTTTATTCAGAATGGAATAACAACTGAATTTGCAACCAAGGTAGTAGGTACCACATTAAATAATGGTCGCCTCTATGCACAGTTCTTAAAAAAAAGTTCAAGAGTACTTTACAAAAACGAAAACTTGGTCCCTTCTGTGGTTACAAGTTGGGTAGGTGATAGTGATTTTCAACAAACCCCACTATTCTTACAGAGCCATAATGATCTTTACAACGCGGATGACGCAGAGTGGCAGAATATTGATGATGGCTTCGGCAATAATCGCGATGAATTTGTGGGAAATACAGACTTTGTACAGAGCACAAGAATCCCTCAATCAATAATCTCCACCGATAGGGGGGAGAAATCATTCACATCTTCGCCGTCTTCACAAAAAAACAATACATTTAAATCGGACACTGACAGTTTTAAGTTGACTGATGGTAAAGTTTTTTCCATTAAAAATTTGGAAACATTTACAGTTAAAAATAAAATAAACCGTAATACAGATGCGACATTTAAACAGACTACAGCGGAATTATATATTTTAGGTAATGACACAACTTATAGACAAGTCGTTCAAGAACGCTTTGGAAAAAATGTTGAAAGCCACATTCCATTGTCTAAACAAGTTTTAGCTACTGTAACTTACTATGGATTTGCTGAGTTTACTACAATTGTTGGCGATAGTGTAATTGTCTTTTCTCCGAGCACTGTACAGAATAATCTAAATTTTGGACACGTAACATCAATTAGAGGCAGACCTACTTTAAAACATGAACCAATCCACAGTCAAACCAGTCAAGTTGTTGAAAGAATTCAGAACTCTATGGAGAATGGCTTTGACTTAGAAAGTAATATAAAAGAAAAAGCTGTATTGGTGCCTGTAGTTATAGGTATCACAGCCGACGCCTTCAAATCGATAAACCATGTCAATTTTTTTTCGACACCAAAATTAGACTCGCCCACAACTTTAGAGGAAAATATGTTTGATACGTATACGATTTCTTTAAAATCAAATGAAATTGAAAATATCACGTCTACAAATAATGCTAGAAATGTTACCTCAATAAACGTCACTGACATAGAAAAGGAGTCCAGTGTTCATAATATTGGAGGCGCCACAACAGTTTTTCTTGATGATGATCCTTTTACTGCTTTTTTAAATCTGAATGGTCTGCCTCAATCTATGCCAAAATCAAAAGATTTTAATACTATTGTCCAAAGCGCTACAACTACTCGGAGCCCGTTAACAATAACAGAAAATGAGACATCTAGTCAACATTTTTCACTGCAAAATAATAGTCTAATGAGTATAAATGTCACAGGGACAAATAAAAATACAAATTATATTATGGAATCATGCGATCACTCTACATCACAAGTGTTTCTTACTCAGATGCCAAAACAACTTGAAGGTACAAAAAAACAATTTCAAGGTGCGCGCATTAATATTACCGGAAACTCTCTTTTCGAATATGATATTGTAGAGACTACTAAGTACTATTGCATACAGGCCACACAGGTAGAAAAAACAACAGAGAATAAGGAAATTATGGTTTCCGTAAATAACGCTACAAACGAGTCGCAGAGTGAATTATTGTCTACCGAACTAGATGAAACCATTTTTCGAGATTTAGACGACTATGAAGCGACAACCGAACACGAATATGAGAACGATGAAGATGATTATGATAATATTACAGATGACATTGACTTAATATTTAAGACACTATATACAACATATACATATTTGACGACTTTTTTTGAAGGTTCTCATACTACCGTATCTAGTCATACGGAGATAGTTACAAATTTCGTTTCATCAACATTTGAGGCTAATGGTGAACAAAATTCAAAAGCCTTAAACACTTTTAAAGAAAATGTATTTTCTGAAACAGTTCTTAATGAATCGAGCCATGAAGCTTCAACTATAGTTTCCAAATATACAATACCTCAAGAGCTTGTTAGTCTTTTAATACCAGAGAGCAAAATAAATATTTCTGAAATTGAAAATAATCGCCAGACAACAACATATATCGATGACATAAAATACACAAAAACCTTGTTTACCACTTATACTTATTTCACATCTATTTTTAGCGGTAATGAAACTGAAGTAATGTCACGAACTAAGGTGATCACCAACTTAATAACTTCCCAGATGCCAAAGCAAACTTCAATTTATATCCAACCACAAAACATTAACCTTAACCTGTCAGTACAAACATCAACGCATAAAATCAAAATGGAGGAACATACGACTTTTGTATTGGATGTAAAATCAAGCAGATTTAATAGTGAATACCATGATATTTCAAAGAAAACCGATTTTTATGACGATCAAGTTAGTTCGGAAAGTAACACAGAAGAGATATTACCATCAGCAACTTTTCTTCTTCAAACAAGTTTTACCACATTTACCTTCTATACAACAATGTATGCAGGGGTTGATACAAATATTGTAAGTCGCCTTGAGACAGTTACCAACGTTGCTACTGAAACACTGCAACCATCGCAGATATTAAAATTAGAAGAAGCTTCATTCCCTGTTACTTATTTTACTACATTCACATATTGGACTAAGTTAGCTAAAGACGGCGAGATAACAACACTGAGCAGGGAGGAAACTTTATCCAATGTGATTCAGCCGACAAATATTACAAAAACAACACATAATTTCATGACGGCTGATGGAAAGTATTCCATTTTATCTCAAAACGACAGTGTCCTCCAGAACCTTGGGGAAAGAAACACAACACAAATTTTGAACGATAAAAACTTTCGATCTAATATTACCACCTTCTTCACTACATATACCTATTACACAACTTCATATGAGGTTAATAAAACCATTACTCACTCTCGGCTTGAAACCATTACTAATGTTGTAACTGCAAGTGAAATTTCACCAGTCATTAGGGTTACTGAAACCATGATACCACATCCATTGCAGACTGGTAATAGAAGCGAATATAAATTAAAAACAAATACATCAAATGTGGTTTTATATGATTATAAGCAAATTATAGATGCAGATGAAGTAAGCACTTTGTATTTTACAACGAAAATTCTATCATCGGTAAACAGCGAGGGATATGATATTGAAATCACTACCAGTACCTCACGGTTACTTATTAACGAATCAAAAAAGGCAAGTCTTGCAACTTTATCAAGTCATATATCCGGTGAAAGCTTATCTTTCACCAGAATTTTAAAGACTGGATTGGTCAGGCTTATTGAAGGTACACGCATTCAAAACAATACAACAACTCTCTACCAATCAAAGGTTATTGGAACTGTTGTAAACAACCGATATGCACAGATAATTGAAAGTACATCTAGTTTTCTTTTTGAAAAAACTATTGCAGAGGATAACTTATATTCAACAAATATTATTCACCAAACTATGGCACTAGAAAATGGAATAATGCATTCCACAAATCTAAGTGGTGGCGATAAAACCATATACACAGAAGACAAACGAGACACAAAAGAACTTGCTAATGACAATGCTGATGACGAACTGACCATTGATTTGCCAAATTCTACGAAGCGGACATTTGCCCCAGTTATAAGACCGTTTGCGTCTCGAAACAGGCCTACATTTGCACCAAAACAAAAAACGCCAAGTCCAATCAGTGCAACAATAATTACTAGAGCAGATATAACCCCCACTATTACGGCAACACCAGCTTTAAAATCAGCTGGTAGATATAGCTCATCGCGACGTGGTCTTCTATCCAATGCACCGACAAATTCAAATGAATCACTTTCGAATCAGATTCAGTCATCAAGACGACTATTTGGTCGACCAACAAAGTTATTAAGTGTTACAAGCGAAGTAAATGGGTCTATTCAGTCCAGTATAGCATTTTTGCCTTCGAGAAACAGATTTGCGTCATCTTTACGCACATTTCCAATTGTAAGTTCAAGAAGACAAAATACAAGTGGCTCTTATCGTTCATTCAATACATCTGGTTTTCGGGGTACCGGAAGCTCCAAGCAACGCATAAAGCCTACAACCTATGGGTCAGTACTGGGCGAAAAGTCGACAATGTTTCGAACAGTTGTGAAAGAGTTCAGTTCAGATAGTAGTACCGACGAAGAGGATTCCACTTTTGATTTAGATCATATAACTGATGAGGAAGAAAATGTAAAACGTAATCAAAATCCATTACTACGTTTTCGTCGACCCTTAAATAGGCCCAGTGGCTTTATTTCAATATCGCGCTCGAATCCTAGTAGTCCACCTGTGACTTCTCAAAGAAGAAACCCATTATTACCCCGAACAACGACATCTACTTCAACAAGTACCATAACAACGACAGCCAAGCCTTTGACTCAAAGCTTTCAGCGACCTACCCTTCTTCAAGCAAGATCAAGGCCTCAAAGCACCCTTTTTCCACCGCGTGGACTTTTTCAGTCCTTGCTAAAAGATGAATCTGTTAAAGAAGTAAAACCGATAGTAGATGAATTCCAAAATGATTCTGAATATGATGATGAGGATGATGTAAATGATGAAGAAGAAATCGGGCATGATGAAGTTATTCGTAGTAAACAGAGAGTGCGACGCCAAACTGATTCCATAAATAGAAGTAGATTTCGTTTCCGAAACCAACCAGAAAAAATCCCAAAAGAGCAAAAAATTAATATATCTGGCGAATTTGATGAAATTACATCGAATCATAGAGTTAAATCGAGTTCTCGATTCGGGTCAAGATTTCATTCAACAAGAAGTCAGCACACGCAGATTACATTATTAAACTCTACTGCTGTGACAAATCACAAACCGATTCGGGCTACTCGACCAATCTCAAAACGCCCTCAGTTTACGTTGAGAGAAAAAGATTCTACTTTAAAAGGCACTACACGATCTAGTTCAACAACACACTTTCGACGACAGCCGCAAACCAGTAATTTGTCAACAAAGCGCCCTGCTGGTAATTCTAATAGTCGCAGGATAAAAGGCTACAGTAACTACAATACTAAAAACAACGAGGACAACGGGCGTTCATCAAGTACGACACGTTCTCGAAATCTGAACACTAATACATCCAAAAGAGGACGAGGCTCGGCCCGTGGTCGTAACAGAATTGATTACGCCTCCGATTTGCAATTAATAGAACAAGAAGATCAAAGTATCAAAGTCACGCATTTTATACCGGCTGAAGTCACGATACCAGTAGTAAGCGGTCATTTAACTGAGTATAAACATATTGTGACTGCTAAAACCAGCACTGAATTTCTAGGTCCGAATCAATACACGCAAGTTTTAGGTAAAAACGGATTGACATCCACATATCTTAATCGCGAAGAAACCACAATAAATGGTGCTGGGCTAACAGAGTATACCAAATATCTATTACATGAGTCTATTACAAGTACTGTCACTTTTACGCCTACTACTATACGTGGCAGAAAGACATCATTTTCTCACATTCTTCCGTCCACTGTATACTCTGTAGAGAATCTAGTAACCACCAAACAACCTCAAATTTCTGCTAATGCTCCTCTTGCAAACATATTGCTTTCCCAGTTACTGTTGGGAAACTTAAATTTACCAGGTAATCCAATTGGGCCTGTAGGACAACAGCAAAATGTCATATCTGCAATAGTGCCAACGTCTGCTGAGCCCATCACTGAGTATCGCACTCATACCTCTACATATGTAACAACAATTTTCGATGGGAAATCAACGATAGTACCCGTGACTTTTCAGGGAAAAAAAATTCTCACCACTGTCTACGATACCACCGCACAAACCATAACAGCTACCGAATATAGTGTAGACACAATAGTTAACGCACCGCCAGTCGTTCAAAATATTCAATCTGTTGGACAAGTAAATAGTTTGTTATTACAGCAGTTACTTCTTCAGCAACAGCAGGAACCATTGTCATTGGCACATGTCTTTTCAAAAACGTTATCTCCACAAATATTGTTAACTGAAAACCTTTTGGATTTGGAGTCTGCACGCTCAACACCTAAATCTGATGTTCTTGATGATATTAACTTTGAATCAGACAAAGTGTCAATAAGCAATGATATGCAAGCTACCAAAAATTTTAGGAAGAAGTCGCGCAAAGCAAGCACCGATCATAAGCGCAGTAAACAGCATCAATTAGCTTTAGTTCAAAACGACCCAAGCGTAGTAACTCTGTATATTTCGGGGCGCAGACCAGGTGAATTTAGTACTGTACTGTCAACTGTGCAAAATAGCTATGATCATTCGGCTTCCCTGCAGAAGAGACAAGCGTACATAAACATTCGGCCAACTGTTGCGATGGCCAATCTTAAAGATTTTATTGAGACTGAAGGGAAGGTTAGCGGGCATGATTCATCGTTAATTTCAAAAAAAACACAGCTTGCAAAAGATAATTCGCCTGTGGAAATTTTTTTTAATGAGGTAAATATTCGCACTGCTTCATTAGAAAGTATTGTGGGTGACGTTGATTTGTGGTTTGCGAAATCAAGCAAGCAATCCATATTGTTATCGACGACAATAGATAATGGTTCAATAACACAAGCACATACAATTTTATAGTTAATTTAAAGATTGACGGACGTGAACTTATGATTTTGAAATTCAATTTGAGGGTTAGACGCGTACCAAGAAAAGGTGTTCGTTTGGTTATATCACTAGTCAATAAACAAACAACCGCTAACAAAATTTTATTTTGTTTTGTATATCTATGCAAAACCAAAAACCCCTGCATCATGTTTTAGCTATAAAAAATAGAGTATCAATACAAGTCATATAACTGGAGAATGTTATAATTATTATTTTATAAGTATCGACTACCCTACAAATAAACAAGAAATAAGAACAAAATTTAATTTACCTGTATTTTTTATTGTTTACCCTTGCATCAAATTTGTACAGCTTGGAATATTTTATCTAACCTTAAAAAAAGTTTAACTTTGAATTCAACCTCTAACATTTAATTTATATACGAGTATAGAGTGTAAAATATTAAATGAAAATTTTATGAACAACAAACGCCAATAACCGAAATTTACGATTATTTTTAGTTTATATGTAGATTACTATTCAAAGCTATTGTTTAATATATTAATAAGTGTTTAAAAAGAATGGATATTACTGAAATAGTATTGAAATATAATTTTCGAATACTAATGAAATTATTGTATATATGTATGTATGTAATGCATTTTCCTAATATCTGGGTCGCGTATTTTGACTAATTCATCTAACCTTACTGATAATTTTGAATCAACTTGTTGAATATTGTTTTTGTTTGTAATTTTCTATAAAGATTAAATTATTAAATAAAAAATAGAATGAACAAGAAAGGAAGGCTGATTTCGGCGTCCGAAGCCTAGAATACCCTTGCAGTCCAGTCGCCTTTAAACAGTTCGATAGTTTGAATGGCACTTACAGAATATATTTGTCCTTTTTTTGGTTTTTCATTTTCTAAATTGGCTTTAAATATAAAAAGTATATTGTCCAAAATGAATTAATTTGATTGGTAAACACCAGAGTTATGGTCAATGGCCCATTTTCTCCCATCGTTCCTATGTCAGCTATTGGATAAAGTGTTGCGAATTTAATAGCACTTTCAGGATAAGTTAAGATAATTATTAAAAACTTATTTTAAAACATTCAATCAATTAATCTTAAAAATTTTGAATTTAGGACACTTTTCCGAATCGTTCCTATGTGAGCTACGATTCCGACCATTCCGGCTTATGTACTACCTGCAAAGACTTAGCCCGATAGACTGCGAGTCTAATTTCCGTAGAAACAGATAGACGGGCAGATAGACAGACGGGCATGGCTAGATCGACCCGGCTGGTGTTGCTGATCAAGAATATATATTCTTTAAGGGGTCGAAGATTTCTCTTTCACAAACTTCTGGTCAAAATTATAATACTCTTTGCTAGGGTTATACCCTGAGACAATAGAAACTGAAATATACTATTATATGTATATATGTAAACTACATATGTATAATTCGAATTATAGTTTTTTGTATTAAACAAAAATGTATTAAATAAAAGCATTATTACTAAAATATATTTCTTTTCTTTAACTAATTGCTGAATTTGTTGTGTATATGTAGAAATATGAATTTATATTTAATGTTTTTTATTATTAATAAAAAAACAAGAAAGGAAAGCTAGCAAGTACCTGAAGGTTAGAATACCCTCTCAGAAAAGTTGCTTTATAACTGTTCGATCGTTTGTATGGCAGCTATAGGATAAAGTTTCCCGATTTTTGGTTTTTAACTTTCTTAAACGGCTTTAATGTCTATGAAAACAGAATTTCTCAAGTATGAATTAATTGTCTTGAAAAACACCAGAGTTATGCTCAATGAACCATTTTCTCCCATCGTTCCTATGGCAGCTATAGAATATAGTGATCCGATTTTGATGATACTTTTAAGATATGTAAAAATAGTCATTAAATAGTCATCGTTCCTATGGCAGCTATGTGATGTAGTGTTCCGATTCATTTTTAATGCTGTCGGACTGAAACTTTCCACCGACCCTTCAATCCGTTGCTGGTATATAAGTCGGAACGGCCGGAATCGGAACACTACATCACATAGCTGCCATAGGAACGGGAGTTAGGTGTTTTTTAAGATAATTAATTTATTCTGAGAAATAGATTTCATAGACATTAATGCCGTTTTAGTAAATTAAAAACCAAAAACGGATCACTATAGCAGCCATACAAATGATCGAACGGCTTAAAGGCAACTGGTCTGCAAGGTATTCTAAGCATTGGGTACCAAGGCTAGTCTTCCTTTCTTGTTTTAAATATGTTTTTGCATATATATGACACAAAACAACCCATTAAAACTGAGAGACTAGTTTACATAGCAACTGACGGACAGACGGGGCAGACAGACGGACAGACAGACAGACGGACAGACAGACGGACAGACGGACATGGCTAGATCGACTCGGCTGGTGATGCTGATCCAGAATATATATACTTTACAGGGTCGGAAATTTCTCCTTTACTGCGTTGCAAACTTCTGTTCAAAATTATAGTACCCTCTGTAAGGGTATAAAAATAGAGTTCTGAGTAAAAACAAAATACAAGGCCAAAAAAAACATACAAGCATAAAATAGTTCTGAGTAAAAATAAAATAAAAGAACAAAAAAACATATAAACATGAACGTTTCAAATCTAGTTTTATTATACCCTGTTCAGGAGTAAAGGATACATATACGACACTATAATGTATATATATATATATATTCCTGTTCCACCACTACTAGTCAACAATCTAGATCCCGAATAGTGTAAGACCTACATATGTATGTATGATGCCAACGTAGAAAACATATTTTATACATTTTTCTTATTTTAAAACAAGAAAGGAAGGCTAGCTTCGGTACCCGAAGCTTAGAATACCCTTGCAGACCAGTTGCCTTAAAACTGTTCGATCGATTGTATGGCAGCTATAGGATATAGTGATCATATTTTTGGGGCTTTAATTTTCTAAAATGTATTAATGTCTATGGAAACTGTATTTCTCAAGAATGAATTAATTGTCTTGAAAAAAACCAGAGTAATACTTAATGACCCATTTTCTCCCATCGTTCCTATGGCAGCTTTAGGATATAGTAGTCCGATTTTCATGAAGCTTTCAGGATGTATTAAAATAGTCATTAATAACAGTTTCCTTAAAAAATAAACAAAATATTTTAAAAAATGGCGAATTTATGACACTTTTTACAATCTTTCCTATAACAGCTATGTGATGTAGTGTTCTGATTCCGGCCGTTCCGACCTATATACTACCTGCAACAGATTGAAGGGTCGGTGCAAAGTTTCAGCCCGAAAGCTTTAAAACTGAGAGACTAGTTTACAAAGCAACCGACAGACGGACACACAGACAGACGGACAGACAGACTAACGGACATGGCTAGATCGACTCGGCTGGTGATGTTGATTAAGAATATATATTCTTTATAGGGTCGAAAATGTCTTCTTCGCTGCGTTACAAGCTTCTCGTCAAAATTATAATACACTCTGCAAGGGTATAAAAATCTAGGCTATGATTATGATTTTAATGTACCCATGTAATATATGTGTGATATAATTTCCTTATCGGCTTAAAATGATGTAAATATACATCGCTCGTGAAAGCGGTTTGGTTTCAATAATAAAAAAAACCAATATTTGGAATTAATACAGGGTACAATCAAAACAACATTTCAAGATATCAATCACATCAAAAAAACACACCGATAAATACTAGGTACATAGAGGACTATGGAAATAACGTCTACACATTAGATGGATCCGTATCTGAAAGAATCATGGATGAAGCTAGGTACAATATTGCAACTCATGTTATGCCCAATGGAGTTGAGTTAATAATTGCCGGTGAAAAAGACAATCATTTAGAGGAGTCAATATTTTCAAATAATCGTAGTCAAACAATTTTAATAACAAAAGCTTTCCATAAACCTCTTACCCTGGCCGCGAGCACATTAAAACACCAGATGATTTTAACAATGCCTTTCATAATCCAGGTAATATATTAGTTATAATTAACTGTTTAAACAAGTGTTTATTTTATGTTTGCATCTTAACTCCACAGGATATGTCTAATATATCTGAAAGCAATTATATTTTCACCACCAAAATTTGTTTGACCACATATACATATCGCACAACATATGTTAAAAATGGAAGCCCTAATGTGGAAACAACTAAAATGGTTATATCAAATAGCTTTACAGAAGAGAAAAAGCATCAAAAAACTTTCATATATACAGACATTACTTTTTCAAGGGTAAGATAAAATTAATATATTAAAATATAAATTTACAGTTAATATATTTATAAATTTACTCAACATACGCAGACACCAGAGCTTGTAATTGGGATGTTCCCAACAACTTATCACTTCTTCAACACGATAGAAAAAGATGACTTGCAGTTAGCACCATTGGTAGACACTTTCAAATATACTATCATAAATACAATTACGGGGCCCGCCAATTTTATGACGTTTTTGAATTTATCGGAGGAACCTACTCAGTACACAAATACATATTTCAGTCGAATATTCCTAATACGAACTAAATATAATGAACTGCAGAAGCCGTTAATCCTTACAGGTGAAAAATATCTAACTCAAGTAATTATTACAGAGTCTCTATCAGCACCTAACGCAATTTTTAATACGGTTGAAGAAACGCCTGCAACGTACAAAAGTAATTTTCTACCAACTGGTTTAATCAAAAAAGAAAATTCCGATGAGCTAAAAACTTATGGATCACGGCCTTTTTTTACAGCTATGTTAAATAACAGTTTAACTGAAACTGCATCTCTTCTTGCCACATCAACGTCATTATGTATACACAATTCTTCAGAATCTATTTATAAAGAGAAGTTTTATCCAAAAGTCGTACAAAATCTTGTCACCGATACAGAAGAAAGCTCGCTGCTACACCCAGATCTATTGTACACGCTAGGAAGCGATCTTTTGAAAAAAGGAAATAATAATCGCAAATCAATTTCCACATTATTAGGAGGTCAAACTGTACAAGTCACAACTTCGCCCGTTTTAAAGAATGCAAAAGTAAACACAATATCAAAATCAAATTTGAGTCTGCTTAATACTTTAAAAACTTTAACGTTTAGCTCGGGCTCTAAAAATACCAATGTTGGCCTTCAACAATTGCAGTTGAGTTCTCCAGAACCTTTACAATCGAGTATGACTGCACCCTTAAATTTAGAACGAGTTCGGCCAATTTTAACGGTTGTGGCACAACTATTACAGAAAAAGTTATTTCATACACATAATGCAGACCTGAACAGCCCATCTGTTCGCATACTTAAGGCAAATAAGGTTGAGACCAATGAAGAGTCATCAGTCGCAAGCAAATCTGGTATTATTAAGATCCCAGGTTATATTCCGTTACAACTATATTTAAATGAAAATAATAATACAAACAAATTTGTAAATATAAGCCCGGAGAATTTTGGGAATTATAGCAAACCTATACTTAACAATACTCGTCCTAGTTTGTTCAAAACGTTTTCTCGACACTCTGCGGAGACTCCAGATTTTTATGAAAATAAGTTACTCAATAATGGCATTCCGATACGTCCTGGAGAGGTGATAACAGCAAGTGCTGATGTTGTTTTTGGAAGGCCAGTTATTGCTCCAAAAAAATCTTTGACGGATGTAAGAAACACGCTATTGATGCCCCAGCAACCTAACTATCAAAAATTATTTTTAAAATCATTGCACCCAACTATTTTATTTTTGTCAACACCCGATCCACATCCGCATAATGCAGTAATTAATAATAAGTATGCTAATTTATTAAGGCCGCCTCCTCAATTTTTAAATAAGCAAGAATTGATTGTGTCACCAACCAATTTTGTTCAATATCCGTCACCATTTAAATATCAGAATAAACGAGTACATGGTAAAATACGATTTTCACATGTTGAACAAAGCCATAATGTCAGCGTAAAGCGCTATGCTTCAAAAAAGTTACTTAGCCTGACTACACAATTTTATAAAAATCAAATATTAGATATATTTCGATTGCCGCAGATATATAGTACTAATCTTCCCATAAAAAAAACTTTTTTTCATTCTTCTTATGCGGAATCTTATATATATGCATCGACACCTACTTTGTCATTCATATCGCCTTCGTTATCAGCACATCAAAATGTAAACCTGGAAAATTATGTTCTTAGTCATACAGTTAATATGCATGCGCGCCCATTAACATTTAAAATGGAATCAGAATACTTTCCGTATGCAACAGCTTTTACCGCTCAGAATTTCCTAATGCCTCATATTAAAATACCGATACACGATACTAACGTTGAAGTGCGGCTGACACCTCAAAATAACGAAGCTGTTGGTAAAAATTTGCATTTATCGTCCGGAATTTTTCATGCTAAATTAATAGAACAATTTACTGATTTAAATAGCTCCAAAAATGGTCAACGTAACACTGCTGATAAGTTTAAACATGCTCCCGATCAGAAACATGAATCTACTTACGATATGTTAAACTTTTTAAAAGCAGATGAACCGCCGCGAAAAAAAGATTTCAATATGTGGTTTTTAATGGCTCAATATTTGAATGAAAGTAACAAGCATTTAAACGCAAACAATATGATTTCTTCTAAATTGATACATGCCACTAATACTTATCAAATAATATCAGCAACTCGCGAAGAATTTCAATTATATCCCTCTAATGAAACTTCAAAAAATTTGATAAGCTCAGAAGTAGTCCCAATAAAACTAATTTACGAGAGCGATTCGCCTGCCTTACAATCATACAAAAGGGATAAAACTATACATATTTCAAGGCCATTCCCGTTTTCGAACGATCCTCAAATAAATACAAATATTTTGTATCTGTCAAAGACAATTATGTCACCGCCAAACAAATTACTTTATTTGCAAAAACAGTTTCCATTCGTCGAACCAATTAAAAGATACCAATATTTAACTTTGAGTTTGGCTAATAATTCAACAATACCCTCAAATATCGAAGTCATAAAAAGCATGTTTTATAAAACATTTAATAATGTTATAAAAAATCTTGAGCCGTCGGAAATGTTACAGGATGTTGCTTACACTTTATCAGAAAAAAAAGTGGAATGGAATGAACAAAACTCAAAATCATCATTTTTTTTATTGTCAACAAGTACAAATACGTGGAATACAATTAATGATTACGATACATTTAAGTCTACTAAAAGTATTGTTATGAAATATGCACCACAGGCGCAAAGTATTTCCAAAATTAAAAATACACTTAGAGAGCCTTCTTTTGCACACAAATCGATTATAAATAAATTAAAAAATGGGTTATTTAATATAAAATCTGAAATATCCGAAATCATAATATTAAACAGTATGGATATACCGAAAACCTATAACCCATTTAACAATCAAGAAACAAAACCAGTCCATACTCAACTGATACCCAACAAATCTGTCTTAAATCCAACTATATATAAAGTTAAAAAACAAAATCATGCTGAGATAAGCTCTAGATTTGAAGTTTACAGAAACCTTAACAATAAAACTGTAAAAAGAAAACAACCCTTTAGCAAGACTCTAACTCACAGTTTATCAAAGGCCATTAGCTTAAATATAATGAAGAATAACCAAAATCCTAGCCAATCAAGCTTTTATTTGTTAGACCGGGTGCGAGACGCCCCAATCGATAAAAGCAGCATAAGTGTAGAAGCTGTTTTTTGTGATTTTCCTCCAATGACAAATTATTTAAAAAAACTAAGATCAACTGATGCTTGCGATCCAGCGTGTAAGTCAAATAAAAATGAAATCTGTGTGACTCTTGCCTATAATGATGAATCTACAAGTGTTTGTACTTGTCGACCAAGTTTTGGGCGTATGTTTCCGGATCGCCCTTGTAAACGTATGTTTTTAAATTGTTTTTTATGTTTATTATAAAATTAACTTTTAACGTGCAATTTTTAGCTACTTATTCATACGAAATGCAGATAAAAGCCAATTGGCTGGGAAACCAGTCTTTGAATTTCATTGATAGACTGATGTATCCTTACAAACCTGATTATCGACGAATTCGAGGAATTTTATTAGAAGCCGTTGATCGCATGTGTAAACAAACTGATTTTCGGGACGTATACCATGGTGTGCAATTAATAACCGTTGGTGCTGAAGATGGAGATAATGTTACTGCAAAATTTATGCTGCAGGTCAGAGTAAAAAAATTATAAAAGATAATGCATTATTCACCTTTTTTATTTAATTAGTTATCCGAAAATAGTGATGAAAAGCGGCTAACATCAGTTTTTAAAAAATATTTACGACAAAGTAATTATAGCATTGGGGGCACGGAACTTTACACTTCCAAAAAAGGACTTGATTTTTTTACTTTGCAAGGTTGTTAATTTTATAACGTAATTTTTTTAATTTAAAATTAATTGGTTCTTTTTGCCGCAGATTTTGATGAATGCAGCTATGGAAATTTGCACGACTGCTCCATTCATGCTTATTGCTTTAATCTAATTGGCAGCTATTCTTGTAGTTGCAAGGAGGGTTATATTGATATAACAGATAACGTGCAATATCCAGGTCGTTATTGTTTGGAAAATGTAATTGGTTGCGATAAATGCAATTACAACGGTAAATGCATTGTAGAATCGGTACAAAAAACACTGAAGAAAACTATGGTCTGTGAGTGCTACCCTTGGTATGCGGGATCGACTTGCCAACTTAATCTCAAAGTTCTTCTGATCGTTTTAATTACCGGTGGTACAATTATATTTATTTGTACATTAATTAGCTCCTTACTAATGTACAGTAAGTGTAAAATCCAGAACAGGCGAGAAGCAAGCCAGACTATAGAAGCTTCAGATCCCCACCTTATTAAGCTTGCACCAAGCGAAAGTTCAGGTATAACAAACTGCATAAACGACTCAGCTAGCGAAGTAAGTCAAGACACCGCATCATGTTCTCAAAAGGTAACAACACAATCCTTGGATAATTATAGCAAAATAATGTCTTATTTTGTAATTTCAGAACTATGGCTTAATGAATTTGGAAAATTTCGAAGTTTTAAATAATAATGCCCCTCATTATTACAAATCAGATTTAGTTCAAAATGTGTACGACATTTTTAATAATAGGAAACCATTTAAAGAATCAAGCATTAATTCTGAACACAGCTTTAATGAAGCTGACCAATCATTTATGATTCCACGTGCAAAGTTCTGCCTGCCGTATATTTCCCAACATCCTCGTTGCCATTCTAGATCAACGATGCATGAAATAGTGCAAAGTGCAGTCCATAATCATGTTAATGTCCAATTTACCAACAATTTACAAAAAACAAGTACTGAGAACAGAAGACCCTTCAGTGCCCTTGTGTCAGCGGGTTTCGAGGTATCTGCCGTTGTTACTAATCAGAAAGATTTAAAAAACCCAAAGTGAGTATTCCAATATTGGTAAATTTATTTTAACACATATCATCTATCGGGATCGATTCAAATCAGTTATGTCATGTACGGCTCCGATTGCAGCCGTTACTTTTTATACTTATATATTTATATGTATGTGTGCATATACAATTTCACAATCGTTCCTATGCCAGCTTTGTGATATAGTGTTATGATTCCGCACGTGCCGATTTGAAGTAAAGTTTCAGTACAAAAGCTTTAAAATTGAGACAAGTTTGAGTAGCAAACGACAGAGGGGTAATAACATATATACTTTATAGGGTCGGAGATGTCTATTTCACTGAGTTGCAAATTTCTGGTCAAAAAAACACTCGCAAGGGTATACAAAGACGGGAATGGCTAGATGGACTCGGTTGGTGTACAAATGAGGATGCGTAGCAACCGATAGACGAACATGTCAAAAGCGACTCGGCTATAAATAGTCATCCAATATACATACATATATACTTAAAATATGGATCTCGCCAAATTTGTCAAACTCAATGGAAGGGTAGAAAAATCAATATGCAATTCCATTGGCACTCGCATTGGTTCCAGTCACACAAAAAAAAAACAAGTAAGAACGTTACAGTTGAGTTTACCGACTGTTACAGACCCTGTACAAATTTGGTTATAAGCCAAATAAATAAAAAAAACAAGTAAGAACGTTACAGTCGAGTTTCCCGACTGTTACAGACCCTGTACAAATTCGGTTATAAGCAAAAAAATAAAATAAAAAAATATATATATATGTATTCACACCGAGTCCGGTCTGGGTTTCGAACCCAAGATCTTCGCGTTTTAAGTCGAACGTCGTAACCATTCGACAAACCCAAACTTTTCAAACCGGCAGCTGATACAGTATAAATATATTGAAGACGCACATTCATACATACACACATACATACACATTCGTATGTATGTATATGAAGGTAGTGGCAGCGCACTTCCGAGAAAAATCAACCACCGAACGCAAGCGATTTACCGTTTGTTGGCGCAAATAAACAAATTTTTGTGTTTAGCGCCTGTAAACTTTAGGTATTTATTGTGCGCTTTCTAATTAACCAATCTTGATGAAATTTTCAGGATCGGTAGAAATCTATGCTCCAATTGCATGTGTATTTTTAAAAAAAATTTTAGCTTGCAAATTGTGCAGTGCAGGGCAGTGCAAAAATTCAAATACAAATTGCGGGGGCGGTGGGCGTGGCACCGACTTAAAAAAATAAAATCTAATTTACTCAGTATTAGAAGAATCTAATACGGTTCTTCTAGCTCTTACAGTTGCTGAGATCCGTGTGTTCATCCGGTCGGACGAACGGACAGACGGACATGGCTATATCGACTCAGCTCGTCATGCTGATCAAGAATATATATACTTTGTGGGGTCTGTCACGCATCCTTCTGCCTGTTACATACATTTGCACAAACTTAATATACCCTTTACCCTTTGGGTACAGGGTCTAAAAACAAGAAAGGAAGGCTAGCTTCGGTACCCGAAGCTTAGAATACCCTTGCAGACCAGTTGCCTTCAAGCCGTTCGATCGTTTGTATGGCAGCTATAAAATATAGTGATCCGATTTTTGGCTTTTATACCCTTGCAGAGGGTATTATAATTTTGACCAGAAGTTTGCCACGCAGTGAAGGAGACATTTCCGACCCTATAAAGTATATATATTCTTGATCAGCATCATCAGCCGAGTCGATCTAGCCATGTCCGTCTGTCTGTCCGTCTGTCCGTCTGTCTGTCTGTCCGTCTGTCGGTTGCTATGTAAACTAGTCTCTCAGTTTTAAAGCTATCGGGCTGAAACTTTGCACCGACCCTTCAATCTGTTGCAGGTAGTATATAGGTCGGAACGGCCGGAATCAGAACACTACATCACATAGCTGCCATAGGAACGATTGAGATAAAGTGCCATAAATTTGTCATTTTTTAAGATAACCAATTCATTATTTAGAAATCCATTTTAAATGACTATTTTAACGTATCCTGAAAGTTTCACAAAAATCGGACCACTATATCCTATAGCTGCCATAGGAACGATGGGAGAATGGAAATGGGAGATGGGTCATTGAGCATAACTCTGGTGTTTTTCGAGTTAATTAATTCATTCTTAAGAAATACAGTTTTCATAGACATTAAAGCCGCTTTAGAAACCAAAAATCGGATCACTATATCCTAATATAGCTGCCATACAAATGACCGCACAGTTTTAAGGCAACTGGTCTGCAAGGGTATTCTAAGCTTCGGGTACCGAAGCTAGCCTTCCTTTCTTGTTAATTTTCTAAAACGGCGTTAATGTCTATGGAAACTGTATTTCTCAAGAATTAATTAATTATCATGAAAAACACCAAAGATATGCTCAATGACCCATTTCCTCCCATCGTTCCTAGGGCAGCTGTAGGATATAGTACTCCGATTTTGATGAAACTTTCAGGATAAGTTAAAATAGTCATTAAAAAGAGTTTCCTAAAAAAGAAATACATTTTCTTTAAAATTAGCGAATTTATGGCACTTTTTTCCAATCGTTCCTATGGCAGCTATGTGATGTAGTGTTCCGATTCCGGCCGTTCCGACTTATATACTACCTGCAACAAATTGAAGGGTCGGTGCAAAGTTTCAGCACGATAGCCTTAAAACTGCAAGACTAGTTTACTTAGCAACAGACAGACGGACAGACAGACAGACAGACGGACAGACAGACAGACAGACAGACAGACAGACAGACAGACATGGCTAGATCGACTCGGCTGGTGATGCTGATCAAGAATATATACATATACTTTATAGGGTCGGAAATGTCTCCTTCATTGCGTTACAAGCTTCTGGTCAAAATGAATGAATAATGAATAATTAAGAAAAGAATGAAACCTCTGGATGCTGGGAGCTGTTTACAATTTGGTTAAGCGCGAGATCACCCGCTTGGAATATTAGTGGTGGTTATTTGAGAGTGGGGCTGCAACGTGAGACCGCCACTTAATGATTTCAAAGATCGTTTGTTATTTAATAGCGAGATTGCCCGCTTCGGATTTCGATCGTTTACATTGATTTGAGTGTGGAATAGTCCCCACTGCATATTCTTATTATACCCTTGCAGAGGGTATTATAATTTTGACCAGAAGTTTGTAACGCAGTGAAGGAGACATTTCCGACCCTCTAAAGTATATATATTCTTGATCAGCATCACCAGCCGAGTCGATCTAGCCATGTCCGTCTGTACGTCTGTCCGTCTGTCCGTCTGTCTGTCTGTCTGTCTGTCTGTCTGTCTGTCTGTCCGTCTGTCGGTTGCTATGTAAACTAGTCCCTCAGTTTTAAAGCTATCGGGCTGAAACTTTGCACCGACCCTTCAATCTGTTGCAGGATATAAGTCGGAACGGCCGGAATCGGAACACTACATCACATAGCTGCCATAGGAACGATTGGGAAAAAGTTCCAAAATTTCGCCATTTTTAAAGATAATTTATTTATTTCTTTAAAAACTATATTTAATAGCAATTTTAACATATCCTGAAAGTTTCATCGAAATCGGACTACTATTTCCTATAGCTGCCATAGGAACGATGGGAGAAAATGGGTCAACGAGCATAACTCTGGTGTTTTTCAAGACAATTAATTCATTCTTAATAAAAACAGTTTTCATAGACAGTAAAGCCTTTTTAGAAATTTAAAAACCCAAAAATCGGATAACTATATCCCATAGCTGCCATACAAACGATTGAACGGTTTGAAAGCACTAGCCTGCAAGGGTATTCTAAGCTTCGGGTACCGAAGCTAGTCTTCCTTTCTTGTTTCTTATTTACAATAAACATTAATGTATAAAGTGTAGTGTTATTTTGGGAAATTAATTTTACAACGTCGTTGTGTTTTATAGTTTTTAGACCCTGTACCCAAAGGGTAAAGGGTATATTAAGTTTGTGCAAATGTATGTAACAGGCAGAAGGAGGCGTGGCAGACCCCACAAAGTATATATATTCTTGATCAGCATGACGAGCTGAGTCGATATAGCCATGTCCGTCTGTCCGTCTGTCCGTCTGTCCGTCCGTCCGTCCGTCCGTCCGTCCGTCCGTCCGGATGAACACACGGATCTCAGCAACTGTAAGAGCTAGAGGAACCGTATTACCAGTGTAGATTCTTCTAATACTGAGTCAATTAGAGTTTGTTTTTTTAAGTCGGCGCCACGCCCACCGCCCCCGCAATTTGTATTTGAATTTTTTGCACTCCCCTGCACTGCACAATTTTCAGGCTAAAATTTTTTTTAATATACACATGCAATTGGAACATATATTTCTACCGATCCTGAAAATTTCATTCAGATTGGTTAATTAGAAAGGGCACAATAAATACGTAAAGTTTACAGGCGCTAACCACAAATAATCTGCTTATTTGCTCAAACAAACGGTAAATCGCTTGCGTTCGGTGGTTGATTTTTCTCGGAAGTTCCGCTGCAGCTGCGCTGCCACTACCTTCATATACATATGTATGAATGTGCGCCTTCAATATATTTATACTGTATTAGCTGCCGGTTCAAAAAGTTTGGGTTTGTCGAATGGTTACGACGTTCGACTTAAAACGCGAAGATCTTGGGTATATATTTATATATATATTTTTTTTTGGGTTTTTTTTTATTTTGCCTAAAACCAAATTTGTACAGGGTCTGTAACAGTCGGGAAACTCGACTGTAACGTTCTTACTTGTTATTTATTGGTGTTATGTTTATTGGTGTGTATAGTGGTGTCAAATCAATTTCTGGTTTAATGAAGTTTTCATTTAAAATGATGTCATTAATTTCTATTTTGCATTGTCACTCTTATCATTTTATTTCCTTCTATTACTATATTGTTTTGTGAATTCTGACAATTTTGCTTAAGGTTTGTTTTGGATAAATTCCAAGTGACTATTGTATTGGGTTCTATGTATTTTATTATTTCCTCTGTAACTACCTGCTTAAAATTACAAACTGGATTTAGGTGTTTTATAATATTAGTGACACATGCATTGTTTACCTCTTTGTTCTCATTATTAAAGACTGTCTTGCCTTTCGAAATATGATTGTGTATCAGTATATTCTAAATAATGGCCGTTGGGATCTGGGTAGGGAATTATTTTAATAGTATTAATTAATGTGTGATTAATAGGTATGTGTGATATAATTAGTAGTTGGTTATCATTATAGTTAATCCAAGTGGATGTTTTAATGTTTAAAATATTGTGGCTGTCCACGTTTTCTAGTCGGTCGTAGTTCAACATCTTGGGGTTAAACAGTCCCAGTCTGGAGAGCTGCATTCCCATTTCTATATCTTCTATGAACTCCACAAATTGCATAAGATCGTATAAAAGTCCGTCAATGTAAGTACGGTTGTTTTCATAGCCTTGTATTTTCTCTATTCCGTCGTTTATCAAAAGTATTGCGTCATTTAGTTCATGGAGTTTTACCGAATCGTGTGCCTTTGCCTCCAAGGTTTTCTGTATTTCGACTCGATCATTGTCGTCGAGTGTGCCAAAAAGGTATTTAAAGACTGAGCCCACAACATTAAAAAGCCCACGCTTATCATTACTTCTGCGTTGCAGTTCCATTCCACTGAGTTCCCTTATTAATTTATTGTACATGAATCTGACCTGGGGTACAGGATAGGTGTTAATTTTTTGCTCAAAATAGTTAGCTAGCTATGTTATCTATTGTTGTCAGATCGACTCTTAAGCAATGATGTTCAAAAGATGATGGTACTTGGCTTGACTAGGCTTATCTGAAAAAAGGAGATATCCGTGGTCGGTGTCGATGTTATTTATTTGGATTTGTTGTGCATGTCCCGTAGCAATCAGCACAAGCAATATTATTACGGTGCAACGGGTTCCTGTGGAATAGGGATTTGATTATTTTTCTTTCGTTTCTTAAACTGGGTTTTGTAGTAGTGAGTATCCCTGTTTCTGAAAGTGATTTTGTAATGGTCGGGGTCTGTTTGCTCTACGTTTTCATTTGTTTTAAATGGATTTTCTAATTTGCCTTTTTGTAGGGGGGCCCCCTATATCATATATCATCTATATCTTGTGTCATGTGTCTTGTGTCTGTCAGCATTGATTTTGTTTATTTTAGTTTCCTTGTTTTGCTGAGTGTTCAATATGGGTTGTCCGGCATAAATGAATATGTGTGCAGGGGTCTGTCCAATAGTGTCGTGCTTGGTCTTGTGATTGTATATGTAGAGTATTGTTTCTATTTTGCTCAACTTGGCCTCGTTGTCGTCAGATGTTTTGATTATGCGGATCTTCTCGTTAAATGTCTTGTGCAATCTTTCTATGTCTGCGATTCCTGTCTTTGCTGTGTTCAACTGTAGCTCAACTTCCTCACTCTCGAGCCATCTCTTGAGTGCCAAACAGGAGAATGCGCCATCTCGGTCTGCCTTCAATAGTTTAGGTTTACCCAACTGGTTGAATATGCGCATTAGGGCGTTTTTGCACTCCATCCAATCTTTTTGTTGTTTAAATAAACATCAATGCAACTCAGATAGTGTTTGCCTTCGGGTGAATAAAGGTCTATCATAAATTTATCCCGGCAATGCTCCGGATTGGGTTAATTTTCATTGGCATATCTGTATTGCGATGCTCTGTTTTTGCAAGGTTGCAGATGTGACATTATTAATTATGTTTTGGATGAGTAGTTGGCTATTGGGGAAGAAATACACTTCACCAAAAAGTTTATTGGTTTTTTGTATTCCGGGGTGGAGAAGTTGTTTGTGAGTGGTGAGGACCAATTCTTTAAACTCAACGTATGTGGGCACATTTCTTAACAGAATCAAGCTACGAAGAATTTTTGTATATTTAGTGTTAATGGTTGATTTGTATACGGCCTGAATAGTTTCGAAGTCAACACAATGTACAATGTGTTTCTTGAAATATTTCGTGGTTTTAACGTCCGGTGGTCCCTTTAAAAATATAACCTGTCTTTTAAAATTGTTTATTGGTTTTTCTGTAAGGGAAATTTAATCACTATTGTCTTCTCCCGCACTATGTTGTGTCTGTGTCTCTTCCAACTTCACTCTAGACAGGGCGTCTGCCACATGATTTTCTTTTCCCTTTATGTATTTTATATCAAAGTCGTACTCTGAAAGCTTGTCTCTCCATCGGGTCAGTTTTGAATTTGGGTCCTTCATGCGGTACAACCAACTTAGGGGTTGATGTTCACTTGCTATTTCAAAGTGTCTTCCCAGCAGGTAGTGGCGAAATGTTTTAGTGGCCCAGACAATTGCCAAGAGTTCTTTTTCAATTGTACTGGTTGATTTCGTGCTCGTTAAGTGTTCGACTGATGTAATTAAGTGGGTGTCCGTTCTATGGAAGAATCGCTCCCAAGGCAACATTGCTAGCGTCCGTCGGCAAGGTAAACTTCTTAGTAAAATCGGGTACTTTAAGGATCGGGTCTTCAGAAATGAGGCACTTAAATTTTTGAAAAGAAGAGACGTACTCTGGGTTGGTAGTGTCGATCTTTGTGTTCTTTTTTAAACACGTAGTCATGGGTTTGGCTATGTCTGCAAAGTTCGGAATAAACTTGCGGTTATATCCCGTCAGTCCCAGGAATGCTTTTATTTCCTTTGGTTTATTGGGAATTGGATATTTTTGTATAGCCTTAATTTTTTCTGGATTGGGTTTTATACCTTCTGGTGTTAAAACGTGTCCCAAAAATGTGGTTTCCTGCTTCAGAAACTCGCACTTATCGAGTTGCAACTTCAAGTTGGCCTCAGCCAGCTTTTTAAAAACTAGCTTGAGCGACCTTAGGTGTTCAGCAAGAGAAGTTGAGAACACCATTATGTCATCTAGGTATACGAGACAGTGCCACCCAGGCTGGTGCGTTCTTCAGACCAAATGGCATACGCAGATACTCGTAATGACCATTTTTAGTGTAAAAAGCTGTCTTTGAGATTGAATTGGGGTCCATCTCAATTTGGTGGAAGCCCTTTGCAAGGTCGATAGTTGTAAAGTATTTACATCTTCCGAGTTTTCCTAATATCTCGTCCATGTTTGAATTGGATGTCTGTCGCTATCTGTTATTTCATTTAATTTTCGGTAGTCTATAACGATTCTGAATTTTTGTTTTTCCGATGCATCCTGCTTCTTTGGAAGCACCCAAATGGGGCTACTGTAGGGTGAGTTACTTGCGCGGATAATACCCTGCTCTAACATGTCCTGTATTTGGCCCTTAACCTCCTGCTCATAAGCTTGAGGATAACTGTATGTTTTGGTATAGATGGGTGAGTCATGTATGGTATTGATGCTATGTTTAGTTTTATTGGTAAATGTTAAATTGTCGCCTTCATGGTATTGTGCTGGTATTGCTGTAAGAGCTCGCACAATTTTTGTTTCTCCTCAAAATTTAGGTGTTCTAGTCTGTATGGACTTGACTCTGTTACAAGTGTGGTTTGCCTTGAGCAGTGATACAGTATCATGTCAACCAGTTAAATGTATACCAACCCCGGACTCCAGTGTAATGTTTGCATTCTGAAAGTGATTTTGTTCTAGTTTTATGTCGTGATTGATTAGTTTGTATTTGTGTTTGTAAAGGGTGACCTCCTGCTCTCGGTAGTTTATCAACGCTTCCGCTTGCATCAGCAACTTTCTTCCTAACAAAAGATCGTAATTTTCAGAAAAGGGGTGTAGCAAAAAGTCGTTGGATGTTGGGAACAGGATTTTTTTTGATACGGTAATAGTTTTGTCGACAATGAGTTGTCCATTACTGGTTTGAATAAGGCATTTAGTATTTTCTATTGGTAGATTAAAAATATTTCTGGAAATCATATTAACTGTAGATCCGGTATCAATAAGGCATTTGTAATTTTTTTCTTTATATTTGACTACTATGTATTGGTGGTTTCCGAGGCCGGTGGCTGAAAATTTTCATGGTCTGGTTCCTGTTGATCATCGATCGTCTCGATTACATCGGTCTGTGGTAGTTGTGGTGTTATCGTTTGGTATTGGTTGTCGTTGTTTGTTGGTTCATAGTATTCTTAGTATTCCGAATATTTGTAAGTCGGGTTGTAACAGAAGTCGTTTGGGATGTAATACTGATAAGCAGCATCTTCCTGATTTCGTAGTTCTTCAATACTCATTTTACTCTGTCCACTGTCAGACGGTCTCAATCGTTTAATTGGTTGATTGGGTGGAAAGGCATTGTTGTAGCGTAATGGTTGTTATATTTGATGTTGGTTTGACTATCCAAAACGATTTTGATCAAATGTGCGTTGTCGATTAATGTTTGAGTTAATTCGGGGTGGGTATGACTCGTGTTGGGTTGGTCGAGGAATATAGTTTTTATGTGGTTGGGGATTCGGGTTAGGGTAATCGGTTATCGGATGACGATATGGTTGTTGATGGAGTAGTGGCGTTCTGAATGGTTGTGGAGTGGGGTATGGGGTTGGTGAATTATAATATGATTGGAAAGGTGTTGGATACTTTTGGATGTTGTAAAAGGGTTGATTAGTGTTATGATTATAGGTTTTTTGTGGTTTAACAGGGGGATTCGGCTTTAGAGGGGATACGGCTGAAATATTTGGTGTCTCATACATGCCCTTTTCTTGCAAAAGATTTATAAGTGATCTTAAATCCGGTATGTTATGATTATTTATCCTCAAATAAATATCAAATATATCAAATATTTTATTAATCCAAGATTTAAGGTTTTCTCTTCAAGGTTTTGTTCAAGCTCTAGCTTACTTGTCAATGTTTGTCTGCGGCCTTCTGCCTCCTCGAGGAATGCTCGTATGCTGCCTTTAAATGGGGTCTTCCGAAACTCCTCCAGAAGTACATGGTTGGTGGTCTGGGGCTTATAGTTAAGCACCAGTTGTCGTCTGAGTTATGTCCAGGAAGTGATATCGCAGGCTCCAATGCTACGCATAACGTCTCCACTGATATTGCGTTCGATATGGCCAAACAGGTTCTGCCGCTGGCGTACATCTCTGGTCTCGTAGAGGGCCAGTATATAGTCGATCCGACTGATGAAGGTATACAGTGTACCTGGATCGCCGCTGCACCTTTCAACGTTGCCAATTTGGCTCATATTGGTATCCGAGAGGGATATTGCAGCTGCTTCGGCTTGTGTCATCTTGTTGTTGTTGGTCGATTTTATTAGTTTAATTTTATTTTTATTTCTTAATATTATTATTTCTTATTATTATTATTTTTTTTTGTGTATGTCTATTTTATGTGTTTGTTTTGGTTTTGTTCACTTCTTTGTTTGGTTGATTTTCTTATTATTGTATTTTGTTTACTTATTATATTTTCGTCACTTAATTCTTTATTAATTTTATTTTTACTTTGTATTTGCATTGCACCTGCAGCTATTTCGTGAATTTTGAGGCAACCGATTGGATTTACAACCTCTCACAAATTCTGTGGTGTCTTTTTTTTCGTAGGAAAAAGTTTTTTGCTAGACGATCGCGTTTCACGGTTTCGTGCCACTGTCAAGGGTTTTGTTAACCTTGCCACGATATTGACCGTCGCATGGGCGTCTATTAGCATGGGTTTTTTATAGGATAATGAATCCGATTTTCACTTTCCTACCGACTGCGCCAGTTGAATATTACCAATTTTGAGTCGAACGAATGTCCCGTTGAATACTAAGGACAACACCAAAATTTTATAAATAAAGAAACGCAAATTTGCGAATGCACGTCTTTATTTAATGGATTTTAGCTTAAGACTAACATAGATGAATAATTAAGAAAAGAATGAAACCTCTGGATGCTGGGAGTTGTTTACAATTTGGTTGGGCGCGAGATCGCCCGCTTGGAATATTAGTGATGGTTATTTGAGAGTGGGGCTGCAACGTGAGACCGCCACTTATTGATTTCAAAGATCGTTTGTTATTTAATAGCGAGATTGCCCGCTTCGGATTTCGATCGTTTACATTGATTTGAGTGTGGAATAGTCCACACTGCATATTCTTATTTCTTAGAACGAAGTTGAACATGTAAATATGTCACTTGTTTACATTATATTTCGATTGCTATAGCCATTATTGTGAAGTGTGGGTATGTTAGTAAATTATGTATTGGCGTGAATATGTCAGTATATATATTCACACCGGTCCGGTCTGGGACTCGAACCCAAGATCTTCGCGTTTTAAGTCGAACGTCGTAACCATTCGACAAACCCAAACTTTTTGAACCGGCAGCTAATACAGTATAAATATATTGAAGGCGCACATTCATACATATGTATACGAAGGTAGTGGCAGCGCAGCTGCAGCGGCACTTCAGAGAAAAATCAACCACCGAACGCAAGCGATTTACCGTTTGTTTGAGCAAATAAACAGATTATTTGTGTTTAGCGCCTGTAAACTTTAGGTATTTATTGTGCGCTTTCTAATTAAGCAATCTTTATGAAATTTTCAGGATCGGTAGAAATCTGTGCTTCAATTGCATGTGTATTTTTAAAAAAAATTTAGCTTGAAAATTGTGCAGTTCAGGGCAGTGCAAAAATACAAATACAAATTGCGGGGGCGGTGGGCGTGGCGCCGACTTAAAAAAATAAACTCTAATTGACTCAGTATTAGGAGAATCTACACTGGTAATACGGTTCCTCTAGCTCTTACAGTTGCTGAGATCCGTGTGTTCATCCGGACGGACGGACGGACAGACGGACATGGCTTATCAACTCAGCTCGTCATGCTGATAAAGAATATATATGCTTTGTGGGGTCTGCCACGCCTCCTTCTGCCTGTTACATACATTTGCAGAAACTTAATATACCCTTTACCCTTTTGGGTACAGGGTCTAATAACAAATTTTTGTGGAAAACTGAGTGCGTCTAACCCAAGACCAGCAGTGTATATACAAGGTAACTGTGGTCAGCCAAACAGGATTCGTTGACCACAGTTACGTCAACAATTTCGCTCCATTCAAATTGCTTACCTAGCAATGGGCCGGATGTTCGTGCATATTTTCGTGTCCGGTGTGAGCTTCTGTTATCTACAAGCCAATTCTTTAAGTTCAGTTCTGTTTTTGGATAATGCTCGGAATATTACTCCGGCCATCTTCGTCATTATATTCTCAATAACAGGTTGGCTGATAAGTCCCCGGTCTAACAAAGAAAAACACATTTTTTTGTCAAAATTCGTTTTTATTATTCAACATAGTTCCCTTCAAGAGCGATACAACGATTATAACGACCTTCCATTTTTTTGATACCATTTTGGTAGTACTCCTTCGGTTTTGCCTCAAAATAGGCCTCCGTTTCGGCGATCACCTCTTCATTACAGCCAAATTTTTTCCCTGCGAGCATCCTTTTGAGGTCTGGGAACAAGAAAAAGTCGCTAGGAGCCAGATCTGGAGAATACGGTGGGTGGGGAAGCAATTCGAAGCCCAATTCGTGAATTTTTGCCATCGTTCTCAATGACTTGTGGCACGGTGCGTTGTCTTAGAAAACCGCTCAGAATCATCATCATCAGAATCATCAGACCGGGGACTTATCAGCCAACCGGTTATGCTTACTGAGCTGAAGGCCAGGGGCATAGGAGGGCAGTTACCCTCTCACCGTAAAACTTAACTGTTACCAGTCTTCCCGAAGATATGTGGCCTAGCAAGTTGCACCCTCTCACCCAGCAACGACAACGTGGACGACAGCCACCCGGCTACCAACATCAGGTTAATTTCTATAAGTTTGAACATCGCTTTTTATTCCAAAATTCAGACTGATTACTTTAGTCTGTATCCATCTTTTAGTCTATATCTTGACAAATTTGTATACCCTTGCAGAGGGTATTATAATTTTGACCAGAAGTCTGTAACGCAGTGAATGAGACATTTCCGACCCTATAAAGTATAAATATTCTTGATCAGCATCACCAGCCGAGTCGATCTAGCCATGTCCGTCTGTCTGTCTGTCTGTCTATCTGTCTGTCTGTCTGTCTGTCTGTCTGTCTGTCTGTCTGTCTGTCTGTCTGTCCGTCTGTCTGTCCGTCTGTCTGTCGGTTGCTATGTAAACTAGTCTCTCAGTTTTTAAGCTATCGGGCTGAAACTTTGCACCGACCCTTCAATCTGTTGCAGGTAGTATATAGGTCGGAACGGCCGGAATCGGAACACTACATCACATAGCTGCCATAGGAACGATTGGGAAAAAGGGCCATAAATTAGCCATTTTTCAAGATAATTTATTTATTTATATACCTTATAGGGTCGGAAATGTCTCCTTCACTGCGTTACAAACTTCTGGTCAAAATTATAATACCCTCTTCAAGGGTATAAATATACATATATATCGAGTCTGCTCTGCGGTTCGAACCCGAGACCTCTGTGTTATCCGCCAGACGTCCTAACCATTGCACTACCACATACATTTCGAAGCAGTAGCTAATAAAGCATAAATATATTAAAGGCGCACATTTATACACATATATATGAAGGTTGTGCGTTTTCAGCGGTATTCGTAGAAAATCTACCCCCGACCGCAAGCTATTTACCGTTTATTTAAGCAAATAAACAGATAGCTTGTTGTTAGCGGCTGTAAACTTTGCATATTTTGGTGCGCATTTAATTAACCAAACTTGATAAAAATTTTAGGATCGGATGTCTCGGATATGAAGTCTCTAGCTTGAAAATTGTGCAGTGCAGTGCAGCGCAAACATTAAAATACAAATTAAGTACCGTAAATATTAAGAGAATCTGGTAATATTTCTGGTAATATGGTTCTTTTAGCTCTTACAGTTTCTGAGATCCTTTCGTTTATCCAGACGGACAGACGAGCATGGGTATATATATAAAGCCTTTGTGGGGTCTGCCACGCCTCCTTCTGCCTGTTACATACATTTGCACAAAATAAATATACCCTTTTGGATACAGGGTCTAACAATATATACTTATACTCTATGAGTTAAAGGTATAAAAAGCTGAATGGATCTTCGAAAATTTCGATCCGTCGACGAGTTTACATACCTTTTGCAAAATAAGGAATACTATTTTTCCGGACAAACTGAATATACCGTTTTCTAAATTTTAAAGATAATTAATAAATAATTAGACATAGGCTTATATTATATATATTAAAAGTGATAGATTATAATGTTTTTATTTAACTTCTTAATTTAGATCAAATGGCGTCCGTTCCGTCGAAGAGGAAACTGTTCGAGCAGTAACTAAGCCTGTTATAGCGCAATTAGACGTTCTTAAAGATAAAAGTCTTAATTTTGTAAATATATATTTTATACACAAATAAAATTTGTAATATCATCCGTTATATATTTTAGAACACCAATGCTATGACTGAACGAGATTCGGGTTCCACATTTTTGCTGCCTCATTCTCATCTTTATAAATATGATGTCAGTTAAATTCGTATATGTATTTTCAAATAACTAAAAATATTTTATAATATTCCAGATTCCATCTGAAACATCTGTATTTGAATTTGTATAAAAATAAAAGGGATTCGATGATATCTTTAGGATACCAAAAAGCACGACTTAAGTTAAATGCTAAAAAATCGATAGTTCTGATTTCGACGCCGCCATCTATATACCTACATATACGCACAAATTTCAAAACCCCAAAAATATATGTATATTTATTCACAAGCCCGAATACGAACGATTTTTTTCTGTGGTCACCGGACCATACGAGGTGTGTTTTAAAAGAAGCCGGAAGCCTTGCTAAATAATTAGTATTCCCTTGCAGAGGGTGTTATAATATTAATATAATTCTGTCGGTTGCTACGCAAGCCAGTCTCTCAGCTTTAAAGCTATCGGAATGAACGTCTGTCCGTCCGTCTGTCCGTCTGTCCGTCCGTCCCACCGTACGTCTGTCCGTCCGGATAAACGAACGGATCTCAGCAACTGTAAAAGCTAGAGTGACCACATTACCATTGTAGATTTTCCTAATACTGACGCAGCTGAAGTTTATTTTATTTTCGGTGCCACGCCCACCGTCCCCCTCAATTTGCATTTTATATTTTATCACTGCACTGCACAATTTTATATATGGATATATGGATACCGAAACGGAACACATTAGTCAAAAAAATTAGTTTACGGCTCCTACTAGGTTACCTCGAGAGTGGGATGATAGCGAACTTCAGGTTAGAATAGCAGAATAGCTCTACACGAAAATATGCTGATTGGATCTGAGACAAAACACAGATAAAGTAAAGTAACAAAATAATTACCTCCAAAGTGCTATGCTAACGAACTTCAGGCTAGAATAGCGGAAGAGCTCTACACGAAAATATGCTGATTGGATCTGAGGCCAAACACAGATATACTAGGTGCGTTCCAAAGTAAACAGGACTTTTAACAAAAAGACAGAACAAATAGTTTTTTCGTCAAAATCAATTTATTTTATTCAAAATAGTCTCGTTCTGCTTTAATACAGCTTTTTGCACGGTCCAAAAGCATGTCGAACGAGTGTTTTAGCTCGTTGCCCGGTATGGCCGCCAGTATTAAATTTCGCACATAGTTATCTTGCGACAAAGACATTTGGAGATAGCGTCAGTAAGAAACAAGAAAGGAAGGCTAGCTTCGGTACCCGACGCTTAGAATAGCCTTGCAGACCAGTTGCCTTTAAACTGTTCGATCGTTTGTATGGCAGCTAAAGGATATATTGATCCGACTTTTGGTTTTAGATTTTCTAAAAGGGATTTAATGTCTATGAATTCTCAAGAATGAATTAATTGTCTTGAAAAACACAAGAGTTATGACCAATGACCTATTTTCTCACATCGTTCCTATGGCAGCTATAGGATATAGTGGTTCGATTTTGATGATACTTTCAGGATATGTTAATATAGTCATTAAGTAGAGTTTCCTTAAAAATAAATTATTTATCTTAAAAAATTTAGAATTTTTGAGACTTTTTTCCAATCGTTCCTATGGCAGCTATGTGATGTAGTGTTCCGATTCCGGCCGTTCCGACCTATATACTACCTGCAACTACAGACAGACAGACAGACAGACAGACAGACGGACATGGCTAGATCGACTCGGCTGGTGATGCTGATCAAGAATATTTATACTTTATAGGGTCGGAAATGTCTCATTCACTGCGTTACAGACTTCTGGTCAAAATTATAATACCCTCTGCAAGGGTATAAAAAGTCACCTAAAACTCTTAATTGATCCCTGTCGGAGGGTAAATTAGAGAGAGATGGACCAGCTCATCAGGTGTATCTAGTGTAATAAGAGCTAAGCATTTTTTGAATTAAAGAAAAACAAGAAAGGAAGGCTAGCTTCGGTACCAGAAGCTTAGAATACCCTTGCAGACCAGTTGCCTTTAAACTGTTCGATCCTTTGTATGGCAGGATATAGTTATCCGACTTTTGGTTTTTGATTTTCTAAAAGGGATTTAATGTCTATGAATTGTCAAGAATGAATTAATTGTCTTGAAAAACACCAGAGTGATGCTCAATGACCCATTTTCTCACATCGTTCCTATGGCAGCTATAGGATATAGTGGTTCGATTTTGATAAAACTTTCAGGATATGTCAAAATAGTCATTAAACACCTAAGAAATAAATTAATTATCTTGAAAAATAGCGAATTTATGGCACTTTTTCCCAATCGTTCCTATGGCAGCTTTGTGATGTAGTGTTTCGATTCCGGCCGTTCCGACTTATATACTACCTGCAACAGATTGAAGGGTCGGTGCAAAGTTTCAGCCCGATAGCTTTCAAACTGAGAGACTAGTTTACATAGCAACCGACAGACAGACGGACATGGCTAGATCGACTCAGCTCGTCATATCGTATACGCCAACCAGAAAAACAGTGCAAGGATTACGATTATGAGCGTAAGCATAAACGTAACGCTGTGGGTAAGTTTTGAAGAGGCAGCATTCCGATACGATCCTGAAATTGATAACAGTGCTGTTAACCGGATCCTTTAAAAACATTGGTCGCTGTAACAGATAGTGATTCAATCCATTTGTGGACAAATATTCAAAATGCAATAGTTGTTTTCAAGTGACGTCCTTTGGAGCAACGCATATTGTAAGAGACAACTTCATGCCCCCTTTCACGGTAATTTCGATTTGGCTGAAAATTGGTGGGGTTTTTGCCGAACCAGGAGACGGATATAGGAAAACTTTAACATTGGAACGGGAACGTGAATATCACCTGCAATAGAAAGGAGTCTCTGTGTAAAGTTTCAGCCCGATAGCTTTAAATGAGAGAATTGGAACGGGAATGTGAAAATGATCATCAGGAATAAGATCATGTATCAAAATGTTTCAATGTATCAAAAGAAAGTTTATGATACATTAATGAAGGCAATTGATGATGTAAAATGGTGGTTTATATTTCCTAGATGCCCCTGGTGGAACTGGTGCGAGATCCAAAGTTTCGGTTGCTTCTTCTGGAACATGTAATGGCCAATTTTATCAGCAACGATCTTCGCAATGACTCGAGATAAAACATTTTAGAGGCGGAATGATTTCACTGTCTGGCGATTTCCACTAACATGGGAGTTATTCCAATATCAACAACTGTCGACGAAATAAACGCTTACCTCAATTCATCGAATCTATGGAGCTATGTAAACAAATATCAGCTGACAACAAACATGAAAGTTTCATTGGTGATCCATACATCTCTAAGCAATTGCTGACTTTCGGTAATGGTCGAGTACCTTTCGACAAATCGAGCGGATTGTTTTCATTTCCTCGAATTTCTGTAACTTCGTCTCTATAAAAGGTGAATTCATCAAAAAAGTATTCTCTAAAATGATTACTAACCGCAAAAATAATGAATGGTTGAGTGAGCAAGTAATTTTGGCAATTTTCAGAATGAGAACATTGGTACACTGCATTCATTCAAATCTATTTACTGTGTAACAAATAATAACGAAGCGACAAACTATCCTATTGAATTTTTAAACTTCCTTGATGTGCCAGGCTTACCAGCAGAGAACAAATTAATGTTTGCCTCAGCGAAACGAGACAAGGTACAGCTAGTATATAATAAATTTGCAATAAAAATTTATAGGTTATGTTTTAATAAATTCTTGGGCGTTTAAAAAAAAAAGGTTGTTCGCCACCGATCGTCTTTCACAAGATGAAAAAAACATTGACCATTTTTAAGTACAGGTTAAGGACAAAGTTAATAAAAGTTAATTGCACTTTTTCGTAATTGTTCCTATGACAGCTTTGTGATGTAGTGTTCCAATTCATCGGTGTCGGTACAAAGACTTAGCTCGACAGCTTTAAAACTGAGCGACTAGTTTACCTAGCAACCGACAGATGGACCGTCAGACAGAGAGAGACGAACGGACATGTCTAGATGAACTCGGCTGGTGATGCTGATCAAGATTATATTTACGTTATGGGGTCGGAGATGTCTCCATCAACTGCGAACTTCCGACAAGCAAGCACAATTTTTTCAAGCAAATAAAAAAATATCTTTTTATATATTGTGCGCTTGAAAATTAGCCAAACTAGATCAAAATTAGGATCGGAAGAAATTGTTGCTTTAATTCCGTGTGAAAAATCAAAAAAATTGAGGGGACGGTGGGCGTGAATCTGCACTGGTAATAATGTAACTCTAACTCTTACAGTTACTGATATCCGTTAGTGGGGTCTGCCACGCCTCCTTTGGGTAACGGCTCTCATGACCAGTTGCCAAACCAATGATCTAAATCTGTTTCCGATTGTTTATCTTATAGATTTGTATAGTAAAGAAAAATCAGTTCAAATTAAATTACGTAAAAATGGTTTTATATTTTAAATGAGAAGTTTAAGCAATAAAAATCAAGGTTTCCGAAAAAAAAGGGATTAAATGTTTTTAAGATAGATAAATTTAAGTAATAGATATGTTTTTTTTTTAATATTACTCTATATCTTTTTTTTCAGCGCCTTTTCCAATCTCAGGGTATTCCAACGTAATTCCGGTCTCACACGTAAAGATAGGGCAGCAATATGGAAATGGAGCCGTTTTATTTGTTTTTTCTGTGTCTAGTTTACATTTGTCGTTCGCCAGTGGCAATGGGCCGCAGTCCTCTACAAGTTCCAAAAGCCTGTGAATGTTTAATGTGCAATGTTTACATTTTGTATAATCATGTTACGCTAATGTAATATTACTTTATAGCATTTTCCTCATTCTTAACACAAGTTGACCGACCGCAAAACGGTGTCAGATCCCATGACTTTCCGGGCTCGACAGTAGCACAACGTGTAGAAGCAAAACACATAGCCGGAAAATCTGAAAATGTTTCATAACAATTATATTTAATGTTTATTTAAACTATTAATTAATAAATCACTCAAATAAAAATAAAAGAAGAAAAAAAACAAAGTTAAGCTTATGTCCAACTTTTTGTTAAACGTTTTTTAAAAAGTTACTTAAAATGGGAGCGGGTTAAGTCGCCCAGTCTTAAAACTTTTTACCCCAATTTATTATAGTTTCTTGTATGTAAGTATAAATAAACAAACATTTATACATATACATATACTAGTGCATAGAACTATAAATGTACCTGCTTTATCTTCTATTTAAATTTACTTTAATAGCGACCACCGTCGGAAAAATGTTGATATATGTATACATATAGAGAAAAAAATTAATAAACCTAATTATTTGATGGTAAAGTTAGAATTTGTACTTTGCAGATCACTTAACCACTAATTAATATTAAATGAACGAGAAATTTAATCATTATATATTTATTTATTGTACTCACCTCTAAGAACATCAGCAGGAATAAGACGTTTGTAAATTCTTACCTCATTACCATTTTCAGATTCATTTAAATCCACTTTTATTTCAGCCCAAGTAGAAAAAGGAGTCATAAAAGTAGTTATACCAAAAACTAGAAAAATAGTATATGCTTTCATTTTAAAAGGTCAAAGCCAAGCACGATTGATTTTAAAAATTTATATTCTCATCAAAAAAAGCTGTCCAACAAAAATTACTACTAGACATCAACTATAATATGGTAGCGAATGCAAACCAGTCTTTACAAAGCGAAAGTTGAAAATAAATTAAACCAGGCGGCGAAGAAACACCTCTACTTATATAAGTTCCAATGTCACAAAGCTTTTACTAGCGCTGACTTAAACACTACTTTGAAAGTCATTACACTATCAAAGCTAAGCTTTGTGCTTTGGCCCGGTTTAAATCAGCGTTATTGTATATTAACAAATGAATATATATGACCATTGTATTAGTATGTATCTCCAATTAAATATTTATGCGTACATATGTAAGCATATACTATTCCTTGTCTAAAGTATGTTAATTGTTCATGAAATTTTGAAATGAACAATAACATAACATATTCGTTAATCAAAGGCAAAAATGTCCCTAATGGTCCTGATTGTTAAGTTCGAAAGCAGTTAGAGAGTCTTGCTGGAATGCTTATTACTCCAATACAGCTAAGGCATATTACTAGGGCATATATCTTTTAGCAATAAGAGTTTATAAATTCGAGTTTGCATATTCCCTATTAATAATTTTACTATTTTAGTATTAGTATATAGTATTAGTATACTCTTTTAGCATTATAACTTTCGCTCCATAATTGATGGTTGGATGGTGCGTGGCTTAAAATCTTAAACAATAATTATCTGCAAGAGCAATGTGCATATGTAATAGGAAAGTTGTTGTTCTTATAGTCTTCGAGATATGACGAATTTTCGCTAATTGCGGCGGTGGGAGGGTCGTGACAAAATGTTAACGAATGTAAACATGTGTAACACTTTTTCATTTCCCGAAATTTTCTTTTTTATAATGAACAAGAAAGAAAGCTTCGGGGTCCGAAGCTTGGAATACCCTTGCAGACCAGTTGCACTCAAACCGTTCGATCGTTTATATTGCAGCTATAGGGGTCCTATTTTTTGTCACTTTCTAAATCGGCTTTAAAAGTCTATTTTCCATTCATGAATTATCTTGAAAAATACCAGAGTTTTCTTTCAACGTTGCTAGGGCATCTATAGGATATATTGGACCGATTTGTTTGAGACCTTTTGGATAGGCTATGTGTTTTTTCCCAATCTTTTCTATGGCAGCTATGTAATGCAATGTCCAATTCCGAACGTTTCTACTTATATACTACCTTTAACAGAAATAATGCTTTGTGTGCAAAGGTAGCAAAAACCGTGATTTTTAATTTTATTTCAACAATCGCCATCCTTATCCATGGTATTCTTCTGTCGTTGTCGTTGGCTACGTTCAAAACAAATAAACATTTACTTTGAGCAAGTAATTAGACCCTGTACCCAAAGGGTAAAGGGTATATTAAGTTTGTGCAAATGTATGTAACAGGCAGAAGGAGGCGTGGCAGACCCCACAAAGTATATATATTCTTGATCAGCATGACGAGCTGAGTCGATATAGCCATGTCCGTCTGTCCGTCTGTCCGTCCGTCTGTCCGTCCGTCCGTCCGGATGAACACACGGATCGCAACTGTAAGAGCTACAGGAACCGTATTACCAGTGTAGATTCTCCTAATACTGATGCAATTAGAGTTTTTTTTTTTAAGTCGGCGCCACGCCCACCGCCCCCGCAATTTGTATTTGAATTTTTGCACTGCCCTGCACTGCACAATTTCCAAGCTAAAATTTATTTAAAAATACACATGCAATTGGAGCATAGATTTCTACCGATCCTGAAAATTTAATCAAGATTGGTTAATTAGAAAGCGCACAATAAATACCTAAAGTTTACAGGCGCAAAACACAAAAAATCTGTTTATTTGCGCAAACTAACGGTAAATCGCTTGCGTTCGGTGGTTACGACGTTCGACTTAAAACGCGAAGATCTTGGGTTCCAGTCCCAGACCGGACTCGGCGTGAATATATATATATATATATAAAAATTTTTTTTTTTTTTGCTTATAACCAAATTTGTACAGGGTCTGTAACAGTAGGGAAACTCGACTGTAACGTTCTTACTTGTTTTGAGTTGGGCTTAGTGTTGTTTATTTATCGTCTCCGTTTTGGGGGTATATCTCTTCTTTGCTGTTATTTCTGCTAGCCCTCTTTAAGCCCTCTTTTGTACCCACCCATTCTCTGATCGTATGCTTTCTCTCTATAAATTTTACGCTAGTGGTGTCCTGTCTTTGGCAAAGGGGTCAACAGTTTTTTTAAAATGCTAAAAATTCAGTAAATATGTAACGGCTAGACAAGCCTGCATCCATTGTGGGCTGACAGCTGACGCATGACCCTTAGGACTGGCTTGCACTAGTTGTGAAGCCTGTCGCGAGGTTAAGATCATGATGAAATTGTTCATACGACAAACCTAAAGTTTTAAAGATTTGGTCATTGGACCTTAAGGACCGACCCCTCTTGCAGTCGATAGCGCAAAACCTATGGAACCAAAAAACTTTCTAAGCCTGACATCGCTGCTTGCATCCGAAGCAAATCTAAAGTCAAGGTAAAGGTGAAAGTTAAACTTTTCCTACGCCAGGGACACCTTTCAAGGTAAGTTTGTTTTTCCAGTTTTTTGCCGGAACAGGTAAAGGAACACTAGGCTAGGAATAAAATGAAATTAACTTCCAACAAACGTCCAACTCCCATTCAACTTCACCAATCAGCTGCATTCACTGTGCCGGGAAAAAACGAACCTCAGGATTTCTTAAATAAGTACAACATTTTCTGGAGTGATTCTCGTTGCCTGCGGGGGCTTAAGTATTACCCGAGCTAAGAATACCCATGCATAGCAGTTGCTCTCAACCGCTCGATTGTTTTTACGACAGCCATATAATGAAGTGGACCTTTTTTGCCCTTGCAGAGGGTATTATAATTTTGACCAGAAGTTTGTAAGGCAGTGAAGGAAACATTTCCGACCCTATAAAGTATATATATTCTTGATCAGCATCACCAGCCGAGTCGATCTAGCCGTGTCCATCTGTCCGTCTGTGTAAACTAGTCCCTCAGCTTTAAAGCTATCGGGCTGAAACTTTGCACCAACTCTTCAATCTATTGCAGGTAGTATATAAGTCATAACGGCCGGAATCGGCACACTACATCACATAGCTGCCATAGGAACGATTGAGAAAAAATTCCAAAGTTACGCCATTTTTAGACCCTGTACCCAAAGGGTAAAGGGTATATTAAGTTTGTGCAAATGTATGTAAAAGGCAGAAGGAGGCGTGGCACACACAAAGTATATATATTCTTGATCAGCATGACGAGCTGAGTCGATATAGCCATGTCCGTCTGTCCGCCTGGATGAACACACGGATCTCAGCAACTGTAAGAGCTAGAAAAACCGCATTACCAGTGTAGATTTTTCTAATACTGAGTAAATTAGATTTTATTTTTTTAAGTCGGTGCCACGGCCACCGTCCCCGCAATTTGTATTTAAATTTTTGCACTGCCCTGCACTGCACAATTTTCAAGCTAAATTTTTTTTTAAAAATACACATGCAATTGGAGCATAGATTTCTACCGATCCTGAAAATTTCATCAAGATTGGTTAATTAGAAAGCGCACAATAAATACCTAAAGTTTACAGACGCTAGACACAAAAAATCTGTTTATTTGCGCAAATAAACGGTAAATCGCTTGCGTTCGGTGGTTGATTTTTCTCGGAAGTGCCGCTGCAGCTGCGCTGCCACTACCTTCATATACATATGTATGAATGTGCGTCTTCAATATATTTATAATGTATTAGCTGTCGGTTCAAAAAGTTTGGGTTTGTCGAATGGTTACGACGTTCGACTTAAAACGCGAAGATCTTGGGTTCGAATCCCAGACCGGACTGACTCGGTGTGAATCTATATATATATATATATATATATATATATATATTTTTAGACCCTGTACCCAAAGGGTAAGGGTATATTAAGTTTGTGCAAATGTATGTAACAGGCAGAAGGAGGCGTGGCAGACCCCACAAAGTATATATATTCTTGATCAGCATGACGAGCTGAGTCGATATAGCCATGTCCGTCTGTCCGTCTGTCCGTCCGTCCGTCCGGATGAACACACGGATCTCAGCAACTGTAAGAGCTAGAGGAACCGTATTACCAGTGTAGATTCTTCTAATACTGAGTAAATTAGAGTTTATTTTTTTAAGTCGGTGCCACGGCCACCGCCCCCGCAATTTGTATTTTAATTTTTGCACTGCCCTGCACTGCACAATTTTCAAGCTAAAATTTTTTAAAAATACACATGCAATTGGAGCATAGATTTCTACCGATCCTGAAAATTTCATCAAGATTGGTTAATTAGAAAGCGCACAATAAATACCTAATTTACACGCGCTAAACACAAAAAATCTGTTTATTTGCGCAAATAAACGGTAAATCGCTTGCGTTCGGTGGTTGATTTTTCTCGGAAGTGCCGCTGTAGCTGCGCTGCCACTACCTTCATATACATACATAGGAATGTGTATGTATGTATGAATGTGCGTCTTCAATATATTTATACTGTATTAGCTGTCGGTTCAAAAAGTTTGGGTTTGTCGAATGGTTACGACGTTCGAGTTAAAACGCGAAGATCTTGGGTTCGAATCCCAGACCGGACTGACTCGGTGTGAATATATATATATATATTTTTTTTTTTTTTTGTACAGTGTCTGTAACAGTCGGGAAACTCGACTGTAACGTTCTTACTGGTTTTTTTTTGCTTATAACCAAATTTGTACAGGGTCTGTAACAGTCGGGAAACTCGACTGTAACGTTCTTACTTGTTTAAGATATTTTATTTATTTCTTGGTAAACTCTATTTAATAGCAATTTTTACATATCCTGAAAGTTTTATCAAAATCTGACCACTATATCGTATAGCTGCCATAGGAACGATTGGAGAAAATGGGTCATTGAGCATAACCTTGTGTTTTTTAAGGCAATTAATTCATGCTTGAGAAAAACAGTTTTTATAGACATTAAAGCCTTTTTAGAAATTTAAAAACCACTATATCACTATATCCTATAGCTGCCATACAATCGATCGAACAGTTTAAAGGCAACTGGTCTGCAAGGGTATTCTAAGCTTCGGGTACCAAAGCTAGCCCTCCTTTCTTGTTTGTAATATTTTTAAATGGGCTTTAAATCTAATTAAAACACTCTTTCCCGAGGATAAAATAAATTATTGTTAAAAATGACTTAGCTATACTTAATCATCTGGTCATGCTGTTCAAGAATAAATATATTTTTTATAGAATTTCTCCGTGTTACAATATCCTGGTCAAAATTATAATACCCTTTGCAAGGGTAGAAAACCCAATGATGCAGCCGCGTCGGATAAAAAGGAAGTTACAATACTACAGGGCTTTTATACCCTTGAAGAGGGTATTATACTTTTAACCAAAAGAAGAAAATCCCAACCCGATAAAATATTTATATTCTTGATTTCTGTGTCTACGAATGATATGTTCTCAGCTTTTAAGCTATCCGACTGAAACTTTCCAGCCTTTTTTATGTTGCAGGTAGAATATAAGTCGCTACGGCCGAAATCGGAAAACTAGATTTAGAAATAGATAAGACAAAATCGAACCACTTTATCCTATATTGTCTACACACACATATTATAGTACCCTCTGCGAGGGTATAAAAAACCTTTAAGGTATAAATTTTCGGTGTCCTCGACGATGTAGTTCTTTCTTGTTTAATAAATTGTAATTTGGTAGTATGCTCATGTATTCTTAAAAACGGGAAATGATACTCATTTATCTCGATAAAGTAGTATATAAGGAATATATGTATATATATTATATTGTCGGATGTCTTCTTTACCGCGTTGCATACGGCAGGACAATATTATAATTTTTTAGACCCTGTACCCAAAGGGTAAAGGGTATATTAAGTTTGTGCAAATGTATGTAACAGGCAGAAGGAGGAGTGGCAGACCCCACAAAGTATATATATTCTTGATCAGCATGACGAGCTGAGTCGATATAGCCATGTCCGTCTGTCCGTCTGTCCGTCCGGATGAACACACGGATCTCAGCAACTGTAAGAGCTAGAAGAACCGTATTACCAGTGTAGATTCTTCTAATACTGAGTAAATTAGAGTTTATTTTTTTAAGGCAATTAGTATTTGAATTTTTGCACTGCCCTGCACTGTAAGAGCAACTGTAAGAGCTAGAGGAACCGTATTACCAGTGTAGATTCTTCTAATACTGAGTAAATTAGAGTTTATTTTTTTAAGTCGGTGCCACGCCCACCGCCCCCGCAATTTGTATTTGAATTTTTGCACTGCCCTGCACTGCACAATTTTCAAGCTAAAATTTTTTTAAAAATACACATGCAATTGGAGCATAGATTTCTACCGATCCTGAAAATTTCATCAAGATTGGTTAATTAGAAAGCGCACAATAAATACCTAAAGTTTACAGGCGCTAAACACAAAAAATCTGTTTATTTGCGCCAACAAACGGTAAATCGCTTGCGTTCGGTGGTTGATTTTTCTCGGAAGTGCCGCTGCAGCTGCGCTGCCACTACCTTCATATACATATGTATGAATGTGCGTCTTCAATATATTTATACTGTATTAGCTGCCGGTTCAAAAAGTTTGGGTTTGTCGAATGGATACGACGTTCGACTTAATACGCTGAGATCTTGGGTTCGAATCCCAGACCGGACTCGGTGTGAATATATACGTGTATATATATATATAAATTTTTTTTTTTTGCTTATAACCAAATTTGTACAGGGTCTGTAACAGTCGGGAAACTCGACTGTAACGTTCTTACTTGTTTGTACAGGGTCTGTAACAGTCGGGAAACTCGACTGTAACGTTCTTACTTGTTTTCTCTGCAATACAAAAGTAAAATTTACAAAATTACAAACATAGCATTTTATTAATATACTAGCTGATCCTTGCACCGTTTCACCGAGGCAACGGTGTTAAGCCTTGCACGTCCGAATGAGTTTACATTTTTAATATGATTTGGTGGCGTCATTATCATTTGGTACACAGTCGTTTTGAATCAATGCCGCCAAAGACGACCGACAATTCTTTAACAATTATGACAGTTGGAAAAAATAAAGATTAATCTCTCAGCGCAATGGAGTGTAAAATATTCTTGGTTATTCCGTCTTTAGCCAGCACAAACAAACTTGATGGTTTTCCCACGCGAGAACATGCAACACATAAAGTTGTCTGTGGGAAAAGCATGGTGTTTTCAAATCTAATCCACATACAGATAATGTCTGACCTTGTGACTCATTAATCGTCATAACGAATGCCAATGTAATTGGAAATTGAGTGCGTTTGAATTCAACTAGCACATCTAAAGGAATTATAGGGATTCGTGCAGCAACACATTTTTGCCTCGAACTTTGCCATTCAAAATAATGGCTTCAATGACATTTTTCATTAATTTCTTAATTTTTTAATTTTTGTTTAAACAAACGTGCTGTAATGTCATGACGATGTATTGCATTTTGTCCTGGTAATAGCAACGATTTCTTGCCACTTTGGATTGTTCCATTTGGATTGTCCATATTCACGCACATAAGTCATAGCGTCCTGTATGTATTCTTGCATGTGACGTGGTAATGATGGTATTGCGTTGTTCGCAACAGCATCTCGCAAGTGGGCATATTCTTTCGCACGAAGCTTCTGTTGATTATGTCGCAAGTATCGTAGTCGTTCACTCTCTATCTTCACATACATGTCGAACATAAATTGCTGACAGATCTCACGAAATCGTAAAATAATGTTGTCTCGGCCGCGTCTAATATTCAAACAATACGAATAAAAATCCTTCGAGCTAACGTTCTTATTTGTTTCGGCTCCTGTAATAATATTTACTAAAATTAATTGAAGATTTATTCTTTAATAATACATTAACTATGTTCTTAATAATGAATGAATTACCTGTTACGGGATTTCGTTGTTTAATGTTTATGAAATATCCGTCTTGTTCCTTCTAAAAAATTAGTGGATATTGGAGAGCGTTATATGAACGGTGGGTGTCACTGATGAACTGAAGATTATTATTTCTTATTCGAATCACGACTTGTCGCGAAGCTGTACGGTCCCCAACCATGATTCCAGCAATGTCCTCAACAACAGGTGCGTTGAATTTACGTATATGCTCTCCAGCTGGTGTTCTATTGATGACAATAGCGTGATTGTCACTTTGTAGATTGTGCAGGTGTGATTTAAAAAACTTCAATAAGTCATTGTGCTCATTTAATAGAGCGTCCAGCTCGTCGATGATACGCCTGGCAAAAGGTGAATTGAGATTATGGTAGTCGCAACGTACATCCGCACGATCGGCAAGTGCATGCTTGGAGTCCTCTCCACCCATAAAGTAGATTTTTAAAAATTTATGATATTCGTTTGGCATTGGCAGCAATGAGCCTACATTGTGATACATTTGGCCTTTGAATTTGGACGTGGGATTAAATTGTTGACCGGTTGCAGCAATATTGTTAACTATTTCTGTTGCTTCAAACGCTATCATTTGGAAGCATGAATTGAATGTACGAATCGACTTCAAGACTTCTTCACAATTCTGCCATAAAAACGATTGGGAAAAAAGGGCTATAAACTCGCAATTTTTAGACCCTAAGGGTATATTAAGTTTGTGCAAATGTATGTAACAGGCAGAAGGAGGCGTGGCAGACCCCACAAAGTATATATATTCCTGATCAGCATGACGAGCTGAGTCTATATAGCCATGTCCGTCTGTCCGTCCGTCCGTCCGGATGAACACACGGATCTCAGCAATTGTAAGAGCTAGAGGAACCGTATTACCAGTGTAGATTCTCCTAATACTGAGTCAATTAGAGTTTATTTTTTAAGTCGGCGCCACGCCCACCGCTCCCGCAATTTGTATTTGAATTTTTGCACTGCCCTGCACTGCCCAATTTTCAAGCTAAAATTTTTTTAAAAATACACATGCAATTGGAGCATAGATTTCTACCGATCCTGAAAATGTCATCAAGATTGGTTAATTAGAAAGCGCACAATAAATACCCAAAGTTTACAGGCGCTAACCACAAACAATCTATTTATTTGCTTAAACAAACGGTAAATCGCTTGCGTTCGGTGGTTGATTTTTCTCGGAAGTGCCGATGCAGCCGCAGCTGTCACCTCCTTCGTATACATATGTATGATTGTGTGCCTTCAATATATTTATACTGTATTAGCTACTGGATGAAAAAGAATGGTGTGGCCGAATGGTTACGACGTTCAACTGAAAGCATGAATATCTTGGTTTCGAATCCAAGACCGGACTCGTTTACAGGGTCTCTAACAGTCGGGAAACTCGACTGTAACGGTCTTACTTGTTTTTCTTTGATTTGTTCGCCTGATCCTCGTGCTCTTAAATCTCGCGCGTCTGGCCCATTTGCGTATTTTTAGCATTGCTACGATTGATACACAATACAAAATGTTTGACAAATTTATAATGAGTAAGATGGTCTCCTATCTTGGATTGACAACTGTAGGCACTCGACCGGCGAGGGCGGGTGATCAAATACCACCCTTAACATTTAGGAGGATAGATGTTGTCCGATTCTCAGGCCTAACGGATATGTACACAAAATTTCACGAAAATCGGACGAGCCATTTCGAAGGAGTATAATGACTAACACTGCGACATGAGAATTTTATATATAAGATAGCCAACTTCTAAATATTTTAAGTAACGCGTTGGTTTTTATTAAGGACGTCGAGGTGGAGAATTACTATAAAAAGTGGTTAGCGATGTGGTAACCTACACATTTATGCCCAGTACATAGGCAATTAAATGTATAGTAAAATAGGGTTGTTTCTCCTTTTAGTTGAGTTGTTCGTGGTTGGTGGTCGATGGTCAGTCGGCAATTGTCGGCTCGGAACTTGGAACCGCTGTTTAACGATAAGGGTAGTCTAAGGGCAGCAATTTGGTATAGCTAGAGAGGTAAATGATTTTCACCTAATGTAAGTTTAGCTGCAAGCCACATTGCTGTTCTACATTTTGATGCCAAGAGCCCAGAGTAAGCCACCTAGCATTTTTTGAATTGAGGGTTGCACGTAGAAAACACAGGTGCAAATACAAATAGTAGCAGAGCAGTACACGTCCAGCAGTTCGTCTGATACAGTAAATTAAATAAGAGGTTTCTGCGTAAAAAACTAATGGCAATAAAAAATTAAGACGAGCAACAGATAAGTAGATAAAATAATTATAAAACCGGTAGTTTTATTTAACAAATAGTTTTCCTTCATCCTTTAAAAAGCTGAGAATAATATTAATAAAATTGTCTGGCAGGGTTCCTACCCATCAGGAGGGGACTTCGATAATAAGTCTTTTGTACAATATAATTTAAACAAAAATAGTGTGTATTTTAATGACTCATCGAACATTTAAAGAAAGCTCTAACGAAACTTCCCATCAGGGGACTACGATAATAAGTCTATTGTACAATATAATTTATACAAAAATAGTATGTATTTTGATGACTCATCGAACATTTGAAAAAAGCTCTAAAGAAACTATATTTTTGTATCGTATAAAAATTTGACCTTTTGAAGCGCATAATGATTTTAAACAGGAAAATAAGGTAAGCTTCTGTGCACGAAGCTTGGAATACCCTTGCAGACATGTAGTCTTGTCGGTTCAGAAGGAAGTAAAAGTGCTGACTTTTTATAACCTTGCAGAGGGTATTATACTTTTGATGTATTCTTGATCAGCATCACCATCCAAGTCGTTTCTATGGCAGCTATCTGATGTAGTGTTTCGATTCCGGCCGTTCCTACTTATATACTACCTGGAACAGATAGAAGAGTTGGTGACCACTATATCCTATATCTGCCATACAAACTATAGAAGGGTTTGAAGGCAACAAGTCTGCAAGGGTATTCTAAGCTTTGAGCCCCGAAGCAAGCCTTCCTTTCTTGTTTTTAAAGATAATTAATTCATTTTTGGGAAATACTTTATACGTTTCATAAAGTTTAAAGATGATTTTTAAAGAATTAAATGAAATTTGATAACCTTGTCCTATAGAATAGATCAATCTGTTTAAGATCAACTTGTCTGCAGGCGTATTTCAGGCTTTTTTTACAGAGGGTATTATAAATTTTAACAGAAGTTTGCATTGAGTGAAGGAGACATCTGCGACCCTATAAAATATTAAGTATTCTTGACCAGCATCACAGCATCTGCCCGTCTGTCTGACTTTTGAATACTTTTATTTTAAAAGCTACCATGCTAAAACTTCAAACAGATAGTAAATACGACGGAACGGTTGAAATCGTAACACTAAATCACACCATATAGTTGCATTAGAAACAACTGAGAAAAATTTAACATTGATGGTTTTTATTTTAAGATAATTCATTCATTCAGCAGATTTAGAAAATACAAAAAAAAATTGCCCAACTACATCCTTTTTAATGCTTTCGGGCTGAAACTTTTTTAGACCCTGTACCCAAAGGGTAAAGTAGTAGTAGGAACATTACAGTCGAGTTTCCCGACTGTTACAGACCCTTTACAAATTTGGTTATAAGCAAAATAAATCAAAACAAAAAAAATATATATATATATTTACACCGAGTCCGATCTGGGATTCGATCCCAAGATATTCATGCTTTCACTTGAACGCCGTAACCATTCGGCCACACCATTCTTTTTCAACCAGTAGCTAATACAGTATAAATATATTGAAGGCACACATTCATACATATGTATATGAAGGTAGTGGCAGCTGCAGCGGCACTTCCGAGAAAAATCAACCACCGAACGCAAATAAACAGATTGTTTGTGGTTAGCTCCTGTAAACTTTGGGTATTTATTGTGCGTTTTCTAATTAACCAATCTTGATGAAATTTTCAGGATCGGTAGAAATCTATGCTCCAATTGCATGTGTATTTAAAAAAAAATGTATCTTGAATATTGTGCAGTGCAGGGCAGTGCAAAAATTAAAATACAAATTGCGGGGGCGGTGGGCGTGGCGCCGACTACAAAAAATAAACTTCAATTGCGTCAGTATTAGGAGAATCTACACTGGTAATACGGTTCCTCTAGCTCTTACAGTTGCTGAGATCCGTGTGTTCATCCGGACGGACGGACGGACGGATGGACGGGCGGACGGACGGACGGACGGACGGACCTTTACCCTTTGGGTACAGGGTCTAAAAATCTTAATCAGTATAAAACATAATCTTTTTGTTTGTCTATTAAGATTTATGTAGAGACAATGCCAAGCCCCCACACATTATTGGATCGATGTGATTTTTCCATAAAGCCATATATGAACAGCGATATCGATTGCAATAATGAAGTTGGAGAATCTGATGAGGAGCGCGATCTTACGAATCTTAACTGGCTTGTAAGAAATCAAAATTTAATGTGGACTAAAACAATTGACTCAAATCCAGAAGATATTTTCCCTAAAAGTTTTGCTGAAATAAAAAATTTAGGCAATAACCGAACCTACCATCACAATATAAAGAGCGAACAATTAAAACGGATCTGCAGTAGAGAAAAAACACTTAAAACAAAATCGCATTTAATTTCTGAAATCAAAACCATACGATCGCCGCCTAGACGGCCATCACCAACTGAACGTTATGAAATATTTGTCAACAAAATAAAACGGTGAGCCAACTATATAAACTTATATTTTTTAAACATTTTAAATAAATAAATATTATTGACTAAGCAAGCACTGAATGGCCATATGGTTATATTTCGATGGTATGTCTTACTGGTCAAGAAGGTCTTTGGTCGGTGTATATAGCAGATTCCCTGAAATCATATTAGCTCAAAAAATATAAATTAAAACCAATCAAAGCCAGTTTTTATCCAATCAATGGGTCATAAACAATAACTCTGGTGTTTATCAATATAATTAATTAATTTTGGACAATATACTTTTCATAGCCATTAATGCTAGTTTTAGAAAACAAAGAACCAAGTATCGGATCACTATATCCTTTAGCTGTTATACAAACTATTGAAAGGTTTGAAGGTAACTGGTCTGCAAGGGTATTCAAAGCTTCGAATCCCAAAGCTAGCCTTCCTTTCTTGTTTAGCATAATTAATCCATTCTTTGGAAATCCCTTTGGTGTTTTTATACCCTTGCAGAGGGTATTATAATTTTGACCAGAAGTTTGTAACGCAGTGAAGGAGACGTCTCCGACCCTATAAAGTATATATATTCTTGATCAGCATCACCAGCCGAGTCGATATAGCCATGTCCGTCTGTCCGTCTGTCTGTCTGTCTGTCTGTCCGTCTGTCGGTTGCTATGTAAACTAGTCTCTCAGTTTTAAAGCTATCGGACTGAAACTTTGCACCAACCCTTCAATCTGTTGCAGGTAGTATATAAGTCGGAACGGCCGGGATCGGAACACTACATCACATAGCTGCCATAGGAACGATTGAGAAAAAGTACCACAATTTCGCTATTTTTCAAGATAATTTATTTATTTTTTAGGAAACTCCTTTTTAACTCTATTTTAACTTATCCTGAAAGTTTCATCAAAATGGCACAACTATATCCTATATCTGCCATAGGAACGATGGGAGAAAATGGGTCATTGAGCATAACTCTGGTGTTTTTCAAGACAATTAATTCATTCTTGAGAAAAACAATTTTCATAGACATTAAAGCCCTTTTAGAAATTTAAAAACACAAAAATCGGATTACTATATCCTATAGCTGACATACAAACGATTGAACGGTTTGAAAGCAACTAGTCTGCAAGGGTATTCTAAACNTATCTGCCATAGGAACGATGGGAGAAAATGGGTCATTGAGCATAACTCTGGTGTTTTTCAAGACAATTAATTCATTCTTGAGAAAAACAATTTTCATAGACATTAAAGCCCTTTTAGAAATTTAAAAACACAAAAATCGGATTACTATATCCTATAGCTGACATACAAACGATTGAACGGTTTGAAAGCAACTAGTCTGCAAGGGTATTCTAAGCTTCGGGTACCGAAGCTAGCCTTCCTTTCTTGTTTCATGTCTTTTAATAATAGATATTTAATATTTTATTAGCGATTTGGCGGAATATGAAAAGTTGGCAACTAAGTATGAAACCGACGTAACTGAAAAACCCCCTTTCAACTACTCACATATTATTGGAATGGCGATGTTAGAAAAGGGAAGTGTCACTCTACAACAAATATGTGCCTGGATTGAGTCAAAATTTGCTTTTTTTCGCGTTCGCAAAAAGTGGAATGTATGTGCCTATATATTTAATTTACACATATTAATATTTACTATTTTTTTATACAGAACTCTATAAGGCATAACTTATCGCTGCACCATTGCTTTCGAAACCGAAAACGAGAGGACAAGGGCAAAGGCGGTTTCTGGGAATTAGGGGTAGACCCCAAGAAGTGTGACAGAAAACGTATTCGTAACAGAAAACTGTGTCGCCCAGAAGTGCATCACACTACCGGTAACCAATGTACCCCAGCTACGAGACCTATCAATAAAAGCATTTTAACCATTGATAAGCAATTAAAAAATGACAAAGATGAATCCATGGATGAATGCAAAGCAAGATTTATTAATATGAGTTATTTAAATACTCTGAAAAAAAAATCAGAACACATGAATTTAAAATCATCATCTTTAACTCTGGCGGATGACTTTCTACCAATCGATCCAACAGTACAGGAAAAAGAATTCCATTTCGATATTTTAAATAGTCTTGGAAAAAAAGAAATTTCTCAAAAGGAGTACAAGCTTGGCAAAATTATTATAAGTGGTGCAGAAATTTCCGACGAGGCTAAAGAATTAAACTGCATTATATTCGATAAGATAGGAAGCGCACCCACGGTAAGGCTTTAAATATGCATTTTAAGAACGAGGTATTTATTAAAATATTTATTTAATGTTGCATTCATTTTTATTATTTTTATAGATTTTAAATGAAGACGATTTGCTTAAATTTAATGACATAAGTGAATATTCAAACATAACACCCGTGCTTGCATCCACATCAGCTACCGTAGAAGTCCAAGAAGAAGAAAATATAATATCAGGCATTTCCAGCCCATGCAATATAACAATTAATTACGATTACACAAACATGAATTGCATTGATGAGCCGTTTCATTTTCTTCATAATAGCAGCGAATATATTTTAGATAACCTTCTTGACGTATGCGTTACACACTATTAAAAAAAAAGTAAGAATATTACAGTCGAGTTTCCCGACTGTTAAAAACCCTGTACCAATTTGGTTATAAGCTAAATAAATAAACCCAAAAAAAAAAACAACTAAAAACGTTACAGTCGAGTTTCCCGACTGTTACAGACCCTGTTCAAATTTGGTTATAAGCAAAAAAAAATAAAAATTAAAAATATTATATCCGGTCTGGGATTCGAACCCAAGATATTCGCGTTTTAAGTCGAACGTCGAACCATTCGACCAACCCAAACTTTTTTGATCCGACAGCTAATACAGTATAAATTTATTGAAGGCNCACACCGAGTCCGGTGTGGGATTCGAACCCAAGATCTTCGCGTTTTAAGTCGAACGTCGTAACCATTCGACAAACCCAAACTTTTTGAATCGGCAGCAAATACAGTATAAATATATTGAAGACGCACATTCATACATATGTATGTGAAGGTAGTGGCAGCTGCAGCGGCACTTCCGAGAAAAATCAACCACCGAACGCAAGCGATTTACCGTTTGTTTGCGCGAAAAAACAGATTTTTTGTGTTTTGCGCCTGTAAGCTTTAGGTATTTATTGTGCGCTTTCTAATTAACCAATCTTGATTAAATTTTCAGGATCGGTAGAAATCTATGCTCCAATTGCATGTGTATTTTTAAAAAAAATGTTATCTTAAAAATTGTGCAGTGCAGGGCAGTGCAAAAATTCAAATACAAATTGCGGGGGCGGTGGGCGTGGCGCCGACTTAAAAAAATAAACTCTAATTGACTCAGTATTAGGAGAATCTACACTGGTAATGCGGTTCTTCTAGCTCTTACAGCTGCTGAGATCCGTGTGTTCATCCGGACGGACGGACGGACGGACGGACGGACGGACGGACAGACGGACAGACGGACATGGCTATATCGACTCAGCTCGTCATGCTGATCAAGAATATATATACTTTGTGGGGTCTGCCACGCCTCCTTCTGCCTGTTACATACATTTGCACAAACTTAATATACCCTTTACCCTTTGGGTACAGGGTCTAAAAAGAATATCGAAAGTAATATAACTTTTTTGCGTGTTCCTTTTTTTCCATTCGTATGGGATGTAGTGTTCCGATTCCGGTCGTTTCGACTTATATAAAACCTGTAACAGATAGAAGAGTTGGTGCGGTTTGAGCCTATCATTTTGCATAGCTATCGATAGTGGGGCAGACAGACGGACATAGCTAGATCGAGTCGGCTGGTGATGCTGATAAAGAATATATATACTATGGGGTCGTAGATGTCTCCTTCACTGCGATTTAAATTATAATACCCTCTGCCATACAAACGAACAGTATTGAGGCAACTGGTCTGCAAGGGTATACTAAGCATCGTGTACCGAAGCTAGCCTTCATTTATTGTTTCCCATCGTTTCTATAGCAGCTATATAGTAGGATAAAGTGATCCGATTTTTGGTTTTTAATTTTCTAAAACGGCTTTAATGTCTATTGAAACTGTATTTCTCAATAATGAATTAATTGTCTTGAAAAACATCAGAGTTTTGCTCAATGACCCATTTCCTCCCATCGTTTATATGGCAGCTATATAATACAGTGGTCCGATTTTTTGTTATTCATTTTCTTAATTGGCATTAATGTCCATGAAAAGTATTTTGCACAAAAATTTATAAATTACATTGATAAACACCATAGTTATGCTCAATGACCTCAATAGCCGAGTCGATCTAGCCATGTCCATCTGTCCGTCTGTCTGTCCGTCTGTCGCCCGTCTTTCCGTCTGTCCGTCTGTCGGTTGCTATGTAAACTAGTCTCTCAGTTTTAAAGCTATCGGACTGAAACTTTGCACCGACCCTTTAATCTGTTGCAGGTAGTATATAAGTCGGAACGGCCGGAATCGGATTACTACATCACATTGCTTCCATAGGAACAATTGGGAAAAGGGCCATAAATTCGCCATTTTTGTACCCTTGCAGAGGGTTTTATAATTTTGACCAGAAGCTTGTAACGCAGTTAAGGAGACATTGGCGACCCTATAAAGTATATATATTCTTGATCAGCATCACCAGCCGAGTCGATAGAGCCATGTCCGTCTGTCTGTCCGTCTGTCGGTTGCTAATTAAACTAGTCCCTCAGCACCCACCCTTCAATCTGTTGCAGGTCGGAATGGCCGGAATCGGAACACTACATCACATAGCTGCTATAGGAATGGTTGGGAAAAAGGGATATAAATTCGCTATTTTTGAAGATATTTTATTTATTTCTTAGGAAACCCTTATTAATGACTTTTTTAATAAACTTTTTTGTTTAAAAACGATTTAAAAAATTCAAAACAAACAAGTACGAACATTACAGTCGAGTTTCCCGACTGTTACAGACCCTGTACAAATTTGGTTATAAGCAAAATAAATCAAAACAAAAAAAATATATATATGTATATATTTACACCGAGTCCGATCTGGGATTCGATCCCAAGATATTCATGCTTTCACTTGAACGCCGTAACCATTCGGCCACACCATTCTTTTTCAACCAGTAGCTAATACAGTATAAATATATTGAAGGCACACATTCATACATATGTATATGAAGGTAGTGGCAGCTGCAGCGGCACTTCCGAGAAAAATCAACCACCGAACGCAAATAAACAGATTGTTTGTGGTTAACTCCTGTAAACTTTGGGTATTTATTGTGCGTTTTCTAATTAACCAATCTAGATGAAATTTTCAGGATCGGTAGAAATCTATGCTCCAATTGCATGTGTATTTAAAAAAAAAAGTATCTTGAATATTGTGCAGTGCAGGGCAGTGCAAAAATTAAAATACAAATTGCGGGGGCGGTGGGCGTGGCGCCGACTACAAAAAATAAACTTCAATTGCGTCAGTATTAGGAGAATCTACACTGGTAATACGGTTCCTCTAGCTCTTACAGTTGCTGAGATCCGTGTGTTCATCCGGACGGACGGACGGACGGATGGACGGGCGGACGGACGGACGGACGGACNGAAGTTTGCAACGCAGTGAAGGAGACATTTCCGACCCTATAAAGTATATATATTCTTGATCAGCATCACCAGCCGAGTTGATCTAGCCATGTCCGTCTGTCCGTCTGTCGGTTACTATGTAAACTAGTCCCTCAGTTTTAAAGCTATCGGGTTGAAACTTTGCACCATTCCTTCAATCTGTTGCAGGTAGTATATAAGTCGGAACGGCCGGAATCGGAATACTACATCACATAGCTGCCATAGGAACGATTGGGAAAAAGTGTCATAAATTCGCCATTTATAAAGATATATTGTTTATTTCTTGGTAAACTCTATTTAATACCAATTTTAACATATCCTGAAAGTTTCATCAAAATCGGACCACCATATCCTATAGCTGCCATAGGAACGATAGGAGAAAATGGGTCATTGAGCATAACTCTGGTGTTTTTCAAGACAATTAATTCATTCTTGAGAAAAACAGTTTTCATAGGCATTAAAGCCTTTTTAGAAATTTAAAAACAAAAGATCGGATCACTATATCCTATAGCTGCCATACAATCGATCGAACAGTTGGAAGGCAACTGGTCTGTAAGGGTATTCTAAGCTTCGGGTACCGAAGCTAGCCTTCCTTTCTTGTTTTATAGTGTGTAACGCATACGTCAAGAAGGTTATCTAAAATATATTCGCTGTTATTATGAAGAAAATGAAACGGCTCATCAATGCAAATAATGTTTGTGTAATCGTAATTAATTGTTATATTGCATGGGCTGGAAATGCCTGATATTATATTTTCTTCTTCTTGGACTTCTACTGTAGCTGATGTGGATGCAAGCACGGGTGTTATGTTTGAATATCCACTTATGTCATTAAATTTAAGCAAATCATCTTCATTTAAAATCTATAAAAATAATAAAAATGAATGCAACATTAAATAAATATTTTAATAAATACCTCGATCTTAAAATGCATATTTAAAGCCACCCACGGTAATTTAATGTTGCATTCATTTTTATACCCTTGCAGAGGGTATTATAATTTTGACCAGAAGTTTGTAACGCATTGAAGGAGACATTTCCGACCCTATAAAGTATATATATTCTTGATCAGCATCACCAGCCGAGTCGATCTAGCCATGTCCGTCTGTCCGTCTGTCTGTCTGTCCGTCTGTCGGTTGCTATGTAAACTACTCCCTCAGTTTTAAAGCTATCGGGCTGAAACTTTGCACCGAACCTTAAATCTGTTGCAGGTAGTATATAAGTCGGAACGGCCGGAATCGGAACACAACATCACATAGCTGCCATAGGAACGATTAGGAAAAAGTTCCAAAATTTCGCCATTTTTAAAGATAATTTATTTATTTCCTGGAAAACTCTATTTAATATCAATTTTAACATATCCTGAAAGTTTCATCAAAATCGGACCACTATATCCTATAGCTGCCATAGGAACGATGGGAGAAAATGGTTCATTGAGCATAACTCTGGTGTTTTTCAAGACAATTAATTCATTCTTGAGAAAAACAGTTTTCATAGACAGTAAAGCCTTTTTAGAAATTTAAAAACCCAAAAATCGGATAACTATATCCTATAGCTGCCATACAAACGATTGAACGGGTTGAAAGCAACTAGCCTGCAAGGGTATTCTAAGCTTCGGGTACCGAAGCTAGCCTTCCTTTCTTGTTATTATTTAATTTTTAGACCCTGTACCCAAAGGGTAAAGGGTATATTAAGTTTGTGCAAATGTATGTAACAGGCAGAAGGAGGCGTGGCAGACCCCACAAAGTATATATATTCTTGATCAGCATGACGAGCTGAGTTGATATAGCCATGTCCGTCTGTCCGTCTGTCCGTCCATCCGTCCGTCTGGATGAACACACGGATCTCAGCAACTGTAAGAGCTAGAGGAACCGTATTACCAGTGTAGATTCTTCTAATACTGAGTAAATTAGAGTTTATTTTTTTAAGTCGGTGCCACGCCCACCGCCTCCGCAATTTGTATTTGAATTTTTGAACTGCCCTGCACTGCACAATTTTCAAGCTAAAATTTTTTTTAAAATACCCATGCAATTGGAGCATAGATTTCTACCGATCCTGAAAATTTCATCAAGATTGGTTAATTAGAAAGCGCACAATAAATACCTAAAGTTTACAGGCGATAAACACAAAAAATCTGTTTATTTGCGCAAACAAACGGTAAATCGCTTGCGTTCGGTGGTTGATTTTTCTCGGAAGTGCCGCTGTAGCTGCGCTGCCACTACCTTCATATTAATACATACGAATGTGTATATGTGTATGAATGTGCGTCTTCAATATATTTATACTGTATTAGCTGTCGATTCAAAAAGTTTGGGTTTGTCGAATGGTTACGACGTTCGACTTAAAACGCGAAGATCTTGGGTTCGAATCCCAGACCGGACTCGGTGGAATATATGTACATATATTTTTTTTTGTTTTTTTTTCTTTTGCCTAAAACCAAATTTGTACAGGGTCTGTAACAGTCGGGAAACTCGACTGTAACGTTCTTACTTGTTTTTTATTATTTAATATATTAAATTTAAGCAAATCGTCTTCATTTAAAATCTATAAAAATAATAAAAATGAATTATTATAATATAGAAGTCCAAGAAAAAAAAATTAAATAATAAAAATGAATGCAACATTAAATAAATATTTTAATAAATACCTCGATCTTAAAATGCATATTTAAAGCCTTACCGTGGGTGGCTTTTTTATTATTTTTATAGATTTTAAATGAAGATGATTTGCTTAAATTTAATGACATAAGTGGATATTCAAACATAACACCCGTGCTTGCATCCACATCAGCTACAGTAGAACTCCAAGAAGAAGAAAATATAATATCAGGCATTTCCAGCCCATGCAATATAACAATTAATTACGATTACACAAACATTATTTGCATTGATGAGCCGTTTCATTTTCTTCATAATAGCAGCAAATATATTTTAGATAACCTTCTTGACGTATGCGTTACACACTATAAAACAAGAAAGGAAGGCTAGCTTCGGTACCCGAAGCTTAGAATACCCTTACAGACCAGTTGCCTTTCAACTGTTCGATCGATTGTATGGCAGCTATAGGATATAGTGATCCGATCTTTTGTTTTTAAATTTCTAAAAAGGCTTTAATGCCTATGAAAACTGTTTTTCTCAGGAATGAATTAATTGTCTTGAAAAACACCAGAGTTATGCTCAATGACCCATTTTCACCTATCGTTCCTATGGCAGCTATAGGATATGGTGGTCCGATTTTGATGAAACTTTCAGGA